>JAOUZG010044950.1:1431706-1501056 GCA_026289955.1 Argiope argentata | reverse complement strand
AATTAAAAAATAATTGATTTTATGCATGAATTGAACTCGCATTCTTCGCCTTCGCGTGAAAAATTCTGAAATTCTCGCATTTTACCGATTGAGCTAAAACCTATTCATTTTAATTTTCATTACAAACTGCTAAAAATCTATTTAGAATATTAAAAATTAATTTAATTAATGAATTAATATTCGAAATTTTTTTTATTAACATCAAGTGTTATCCATTACAAGTTTTAAAAAATGTATTTGGACATGAATGGATGAATAAAAAGTATTTTATTAACGAATGAAAATTTGAACAAGATATATATATATATATATATATATATAGGGAACTGAACTAATATCAGGAATTGAAAAAGATTAGTAGCCTAATTGTCAGAAAAATTTGCGATGAATGGAATTTTTAATTACAGAATATAAGACTGCACAGTAGTGTATTTAGACATTTTATGTCTCTAGTCAGACAGTATTTCAAATTTCTAAATTAATAAACTGGTTCATTAAACTTTCACGTTTTGATACGGTATTAACTTAAATAAATGAAAAATATTTATTTAGCTTTTTTTTGTTTTAGTAGTTCTGTGAAAAGGTACATATTATTTATTTATTATGATGATTTATTTCTTTATTTGGGAATCTAACCAAATCTTCCAAAAAGTGTTAGGCTATTCGGATAACTGGGGTTTTAACGACAAGGTGTTTAGGTTTTTTTTAAAAAAATATTTACGTGTTCAGTTTCAAAACTAAGATTAAAATAATACAAACGAAGGATGAAGAGACTTCTTTAAAAAATTAAAAGCATTCATTTAAAGTTAAAGAGAAAAGTTTGCGAAGGGGAATTTTTACAAGGAAATACTAAATGGATTTAAACATGGAGATATGAAAGAAACAGAAAGTTAGATAATTCTCTCTAGGAGGACGTTAGAATTCTAAAAATTAAATAAGTGTATTATGTGGCTGAAACATCTTACCGCGCAATTAGCGAACATGAAAACGTCTTTATTGTACGGTGGTTAGTAAGCCTCTGCCTGAATATTAACACTTCGGTGACCGGCAATTTTACACAGAAACTATGTCAAGTCACCGGCTACTTTTTTGTAATTGAATATGAAAGTAAAACGTTCTAAAAAAACTACAATGAATTTTGTTGAATTGGAACATCAAAAAGTTCTTCGCCGATACGTTCCGTCATGGTTGAAATTTTTGGAATTTTACTAAAATTCTAATAAAAATGTAAATACTAGGAAAAGTAATTTTTCTGTTATAGAGCGGACAAGACTAAACACGATACGCCAAGTTTTTGCAATGTTCTATATCGCCCTCGGTGTTATAAATTGAAACAGGTAATGCAAGTGCAATGACGAGTTAACTCGTCACCGGTCAACAACGTTTGGACATGAAAAGACGAGTTAACTCGTCACCGGTCAGCAAAGTGTTAATGTGTCGGTGTTACGGAAGCCCGATAGATGGCGTTGATCTGGAATTCTTTATTAATTAAAATTAATAAAAAAAATTGTCCTCTGAGAAATGATCTAATCTCTTATAATTCTGGCTTCGAATTGGGTCCTAAAATCGGATAACAGAATGAAATGATAGCACAAAAAAATAGTTCCGTGGGATATCCTATATTTATTATTATGACATTTGTTCAAGTTTGTACACAATATAATCTAAGCAGGTACTCACTCGTAGTTTATTAATACTCTGCTAACAAAATGAAAATAATAAAACAGTTAGAAATCTGACCATTTGTACTGAAGTAAAACGGATATTATCCTAATAATTTATAATCCATAGAATTTGTTTGTGTATTTGTTGCTCTCATGGCACATGAGAAAGCCAGAAAGAAGTCTCGAAGAAGAATGGTGCAGGGGAGTTGCATCGAATGCCCTTTCAGGTGGCAAAATCCGCTCCACAGTAAACCACATTCATAAATACCGACCTCTTCAAGCCCTACGAAAGTTGAGACATGAATTTCCCTTGTGATAATCGTCCAAAATTATAACAAAAAGTCCCTCGAAAGTGTTGATTGCCCCCTTTCCGTTTTTCTTTTTTTCCTTCTATTTCTCCCGTCTTGTGCAGATCCAACTGGCTAGATAACTAAGCGTTATAGGCACCAGGGGCACAGGATGGCGTTATGTTATGTGTATTTGTTGTGTTTGTTTGTATTTATTTGGCATTCAAGCTGTTTTTTTTGTTAATAATTGGCAGACTTCCTTTATGCCTTGGATTTTTGCATACTGGTTAATCTGCCACAAGATACATTATGTGTATACATTGAATTATTAAAATCATTAATTAAAATATAAGTATTTATTTTTTCAATATAAATTAAAATATTAATTATTCACAATCCATTTACATTATATTCTCCGTAGTAGATCCTGTAAATAAAATATTTTTATAGTTATATTAGCTTTAAATGTATAACTTGTTTATAAACGTATAATATAATATATTTATAAATGATCATCAACTGATAATTATGAATAATTTTTAAAGAATTTTATTCCTTCGCGTAATTTTTCCATGACACATGCATAATTTTTTTTATAGTTATTATAATAAAAAGCTGCTAAAATAAACTATCAACATTCCCATTATGTCAAAAAATTTTAAACTATATTGTCAAGTTAAAGAAAAAGCAGGCATACATAATGCATTTGACTTAGGATTCCAAAAACCCCAAATCCACTAATCTGCGTCATTCTATGGCTTAAAAAATAACCTTCATGCATCCTTCAAAACGAGTATTAAACTAAACTAGAAAACCCTCAGTTAATAGTATTTCGTGGTTTCTAGTATGGTGACTTTAATAATATTTTTAACTACATAAAAATTAAAATTTCCCGTTTTTAAGTTAAACCCCGGAAATAATTGGAGGATATCTCTTTTGTGGTCAACTCATAAAGGCAGGAAGTCATGTAATACAACCGAACATGTAGTTTTTTAAAAAAAAAGTTGAAGCCATTGCAGTTTCCCCACAACATCTTTGCTCCTTTTTTTATTAATTCATATTTAAAAAGTGGTTGGGATCTTTTACAAGATACATTTAGTTGCGGCTATTAATGAAAAAATATAGATCAGTCATCTTGTAGTATAAAAAAACTACCGACCTGCTGTTTTTTTTTTAAGTTCAATGACGTCTGTCCAATAAAATTGCAACCGCAGCATGAAATCGCATTTCTTTTTTGTCCCTTCCCACGATTTTTTTTACCTCCCAATGAAATGGACGTGAATGAACAAAAGCAATTCTTTTGGAGAAAGTGAGAAAGCATTCTACAGATTCAGTCGGGGTTTTTTCCCATACATCAGTGCCATTATATTTTTTTCAGTTTCTTTTTCGTAATGAAGGCGAGCATTGTTAGAAATGAACCGAGTCGCGGAGTGACAGCTAATACTGTTCCAGTTTAATCGCTTCGATCATCTCTGGGTTCACGGTCAGTGTCACAAAGGCTCGAGGAAAAATGGTTATGCAGAAAAGAACCTCGGAAGTGATGAGGAAGAAAGTAAAATCAAGTAATTTACGATGTTCGAAAAGGTTTAAAGGTTCAAGACATTAGAAGCTCTTTATTTGAGACTAGCCGCCTTTGGCGACCAGTCGGTTCGCCATTATTAATGCCGACTAAAGGGTTAAATCATTTTTTATATAACTTGGTCTCATAATAAGTTTTTCAGGAAAATATTTTTAAGCTTCAAATTTCGATAGTCATATTATAGTCACTTATCCTATTATGTAGGCCTTAAGCAGTCCTATCTTTGAAGCCCGCATCTCTCTCTGATTTTCTATCAGTGCACTTAAAATTCAGTTTTAAATTAAACTGAAAATGATGGATCTTCAATTAATATAAAGACCTCTTTACTCAATCCAAGCACGCCTTTAAATAAAACTAAGAACTGAAAGAAGGTAGTCCGACATTGAAGTTTTATGTTCAATACAGAAATTGAAACATTATAAATTTTTTTATAATTTATAAAATCTCCAGGAATTATTCAGCAAAAATTTCACAGGTTAATTGAAACCTTCAGTTTTTCATTTTATTTTTAGATGTATATAAATGCTCTCAATATTTTTTTTAGGTTTATAAATATATTTCAAAAAATTATGGTTTAAATTCCTTTGGTCTTATAGATTTATATTTGTAAAATATTCTTAATATTTCAGCTTCTAAATAAATAAATAAGCATTTCTATCTTCTTCAAATCTGGCTGATTTATTCAGTTCTGAATATTGCAAGTTTAGAACAATCATCATTATCATAATCTAGACCAATTATTCTAGAGTAACTCCTATTGGCTTCTTTGATATCTTGATAAAGTGGTCTAAAATCGCCAGTTTATATCAAATAGTTATGTTGAAATTTTCATAGATCGATCAGCTTTGATGATTGATTTAGTTGATTGGAATGCCACTTTTTTATTTAAGGACTTATTGTCTCAAGAATATTTTGTTAAATATGATTCACAGAGCAGATGATGTATGTAAAAATTTAATTCATCAGCATTTTTTCCCTAAATCTATAATTATATATTTCACTTGGACCATTTGCTAAGAGATTTATGTCTCTTACAAAAAAATTAAGAAATTAGATGTTGGGCTCCGATTACAGAAGATGCCTTGTAGATGTTAAGCCATTTTTGCCTTAACTAAAATTGTTTAATTGGATGAGTAATATATGTATAGTAAAATATCATAGAAAACGTTTCCATCCATTTATTTTCCAAAAATATCATGTTTCATATCTGTTTCATTTTATACAATAACGTGCCGAAAATGGCATTTTTATATGATTAATTTGAAATGATAGTTGATTTATTTTTTCTCATTTGAGAACACGATATTGTTTTGGTAGAAAGTTTTGATTTCTCCGAAATATGCGGGTAAAAATAGTTTTATATGCTTTTACAAATTGTGCATTGTTAATTATTACGTATGCTTGTTTGAAAGAAGATGCGTTTTCAAATAGTTGACCTCCTTTTACCAGTAAAGCTTTAATATTACGTTACTTCGTTGAAAGAAGATGCGTTTTTATTTCGCATGATTCATTAAAATGCAGTGATAAATTACAATCACGAAGGCGAATTCTTTGATTTGCACAAAATATCTTCTTCACATAAGTAAAAGTATTAATTCAAAACATGTCTTATTGTTTAAAAAAATAAAAAAAAAAAAGAATGCAAAAATATTTTACTATTACTGATTATCAAATGCTTTCTGTTTGTCATTTCTTTGAAATGACGTCATTTTCAAAGTTCGTTTAAGATTTCTTGCTTTCAAATAATTAATCTGGCTCTCAGAAGATTATCGTTTGGTGCTTTTCTAAAAATTCTTTTTCAGTTTTAACTGTCGCACTTTTGTAACGTATTTTTACTTTGTATTTTTATTTACTTTAATTCTTTAATGGAATTGTTAATTTTGATATTGCAAACAATCAAGAAAAATTTTCTCTTGCATTTATTGTTTTAAAAATATCACATTTCCTATTTGTTTCATTTCATATAATCACGTGATGAAAATTGTATTTTTCTGTTTTATTTTTGGTAGTAATTAACTTTTTTAAAAATAAGAACTTCTGAAAATGTGATGGCAACATTTTATTAAAAGCGGATTTTTTTTTCAGATGATCGAGAAGATAAAATTTTATTTTTATTTATTTATTTGCGAAATAAATTGTTGAAAAAAAACGATTAAATTACATGTTTAAAAATTCATTAAAAATAGAGTTTTAATTCGTAGGTCAAAACATTAAAATTATTGAGAAGCTAATTTTTTGAGCTTTAACTTGATGCAAAAATCAATTTTGTGCTGTAATATTTTCGGAAGTTATAGCGAAAAAACGTCAAAATTTGGCTAATTTTTTAATTAATTAAAATTTTAATTAAAAATTCAAAAAAAGGGCCCCGAGGTGCACATTCCCGGCACCCAAGGTATACATATACCAAATTTGGTAGCTGTAGGTTTAACGGTCTGGCCTGTACAGCGCCAACACACACACACACACACACACACACACACACACACACACACACACATTGTGCTTTATTATAAGTAAAGATGAATGGGACAAAAGGATCATTTTAAAAACCGCAGAAAGTTCAATAATTCCAAAGATGCGTCTTTTTGTCTAAAGGAGATCTGAAGTGAAGTCATAAATTTCGAGTTTCAGTTCTTTTGGTAATCATAAAATATTCTCATTCTTTTGTTAAGAAATAAACCGTAGATTTAAAATTGAAGAAAAAAGACATTCTGCAGGAATTTTGTTGTTGTTACTTATGGCCATGGACAAGCTCCGCTGATACATCACCAGATTTTAAGTCGAAGATAAGCTTCTATTGTTCTAAGTAGCGCCATCTAGGGCCATGAGTTGTTGTTGTTGTTACTTATGGCCATGGAGAAGCTCCGTCATAAGGGGCCTGTTTCTTGTTATGGACAAGCTCCGCTGATACATCCCCAGATTTTAAGCCGAAGTTAAGCTTCTCCTGTTGCAAGTAGTGCTAATTAAGGCAAAGAGTACTACTTAAACTACTCACTCATCACAGTCGCTTGCACAGCCCCTTTTTACAGGGGGCACATTCACACATCGCACAGATAGCACACAGAACAACCATGCCCGAACCGGGACTCCTAGAACACGAGATAGACGCGTTACCTCTGTGCTAGAAAGCCGGCGCAAGAATTGTATAGTTACATTGTGCATTAACAAGCTTAGAGAATATCTATCTTTTAAGGTTAACATTGGTTGGAATTGTGTGGTCTAGTAAGGGAAGATTAATAAATATTTTATTGGTTAAAATTATGATAGTTGATGAAATACTGATAAGCTTAGTTTGATGAAAAGTCTTCTTCGTTGAAATTCGTATTTTAAATTAAAGAATCTACAACCTAAATATAAAAACAATTTATTTTTGTGTGATTAATTATAGTTATTTATCACCTTTCCAATGTTATCAATTACTTTGGTCATTTATATTGATTAATAATAGCTGGTAGTTAATGATAATAAGTATGCCATTAGAAGTATCAATGAAAGAGTATATAATTTAAACTGACCTATTGGTAGTATTCCTTATAAATCTCGATCCACGGAAGCTCAACAGAAATTAATATTTATGAAACTTGATCATAAAATAATTTAAAATTAATGAATGAATTTTATTTTAAATTCAGTACCATTTGATTCAGTTTAAATTTGCCTGCCTTGTCCGTACATGACATCTGGTAATGGTTTAAAAAATTGCTCTCTTTTGTATCTTTTCGAGCGCATTTCTATTTATTCAATTATTATGAATGGTTTAAGCAATATTTTATATATATTGCTACAAAATTTCAAATTTTGATATTATTTTATATTTGATTCAAATGGAAATTTAAAAATATGTTGAGACAGCAGTTAATGACGTTGCACGAGTTTCCAGTATCAACATCTTACTGAAGCTGATTTTCTACATTTTTTATGGTTTTTTGCGGCGATACTTTTAAATCAACAGGTGAATTATATACAAACTTAATGTAGCCAGGACTCAGCTGCTGAATTGTGCATGTAGAATGTATTATTCTGAACTTTTTATAAAAGTCAGTTGATATTTAATAAACTGATTTATATTATAAATAAACTGTTGATATAATAGATTACTTCTAATGCTAACTTTCAATTAATCTATCTTTTTTTCTTTTGTATTACAAAAATAGTCGCAGTGCGTGTGTTGAAGTCAGTTCCTAACTACATAATTAGGGGTGGTAATCGGGATTTTAAAATTTAATTTAAAACTCGCTTTTCATAAAGCATTTTCCCTCAGTTTGAAAGATTATGTCGGTAAAATCTATCCTTTATTGTCATATGTATTACTGAATGTGACCGGTGTTCTGGCGCAGATGAAGCGCGTCTTCCTAGTGATCTGGGAGTCCCGGTTTCGAGTCCCAATCAGGGCATGGTGGTTCTTCTGTGTACTACCTATGAAGGGTATGAAAGATCCCACCCACCCCTGTAAAAAGGGGCCGTGCAAGCGAGTGTGTGTGTGTGTGTTATCCTCATATGAGCTAGATTTCACCCTTCTCCCCTCTTGTATTTAGAGATCCATACCCTCAGAAGCTACTGCATCCCTCTTTCCGTTGTAAAGCGGACACGTCTTCACCATCACTAATTATTTTTTAAAATTAAAACTACTTGATACATCTTTTCTTCTGACAGATGTATCAAACACCATCTTGAAGATGTTTCCTAACATTCTTTAAAATTCTTTTACAAAAGATGTAATTGCATTTGACAAGATACTTAAGAAAAATAATTTTGCAAAGTTTCTTTTGTGGCGCCTTAAAGAAGGTCAACTCTTCTCGCCAGCATGTCTCCAAGCTTTTCAAGTGAGCTCTGTTCTGGTTACCTCTCTCCTCTCCCTTTTTTTATTCTTAGTTCCTCCAGCAATGTGGTGAGGCGGGATTTCTCCTTCACAACGTGAAACTATTAATGACAGCTCTTGAAAAGGATAAAATAACGACCAGATATTAATCTCCCCCGAGTTCAATAAAGAGCCGCCATTGTTGTTAATTCTCCCTTTCCACTCTCGTTTCCTGCCTCTGCGACCGCTAATTTCTCATTCGGCATTGTTAAAAACGAACGCAAACGGAATCCATGCCACACGCAGAGCTATCGAATTAAAATGAAGTGGGGGTCCTCATGAAAATTTATCAACACACTCTTTCCAAAAGAGTGGTTTAATTTCATTACAGATTCATTTAGTGGTGTTCTTTTAATGCTTTGGGTTCAATACCTTTTGCTTGCCGGTAACTATTCATCGGACCTTTTTTAAGGATGAAGATTTATTTTGTAAAATCAGGATCCACAGTCAGGACATTAAGCTTGTGATATGCAGATGGCAGTTATTTTTAAATTGGAAATGATTTCATATTACTTTGCTTTACGTCTGAAGAAAAAATTTCCTGCTCAGCTACTTCATCAAGTTTTAAATTACTCACTTCAATTGAATGTAAATGCCATTTTTTATTTTCTATATATGTCAGCTTTCCATGCCTTTTTAATATTGTCAACTGCCCAATCAATCACTGAGTTTACAATTTGCTTGTGCAACATTTGTGGCCTTTTATTCAAAAATTATTCAATTTTTAAAAAAAAACATATTGTTTTTTTACTGATGTATTGTGTTCAAGGAGAATCGTTTGTATACAATCCATCAATTTCATTGATTATTCCCTTGCATAACAATTCGCACAAAAAATTTAATAATAAATTAAACGATACTGGTCTAATTGAATTTCTCATATATCCCTAATAATGTATCCCTCATAATCCCTAATAATATCCTTAATAATCCCCCCGAAGAGTACTTCAGATATGAGACTGAGATGTCCCCGGCATAGTGATAGGATCTCGATTCCCTGGAGGGTACAGAAATAGATGGGAGTTTGGCTGCTCTCATAGATGTTATAAAGTACTTCTTACGGGAAGTGCTGAACCGGGGCTGGTGATGGCTCTTAGGACGCAACCACAGCTCCCATCCATGTTGTTTTTGGAGTGGTTCGGTCATTTAGTTTTATAGTTTATTTCGTGTGCCTTTGGGCAGGCCGGAGAGTCTGGTAGACTATCCCTAATTAAAGTGTTATTTCCCTCCTGATTTGTAAAAATTGGGAACCTGAGTAAAGGTGTAAACGTCTTGAGAATTCTTTTATATATATATTCTGAAATATAATTTTATCGATATTACGGTGCACTCCAGAGTATATGGTCTAATGTAGCGGATGGACAGGTCGAATGGCTGGATTTAAAAAAAAACAGCTGGGTAGGCCAGAGTCATATGAGCTTATTTCTTTGCCCACCAATACCAAAAACCAAAGCGACGAATAGACTTTCATACTAAAACTCACTGATATGGTACGTATTTTCCCACATCTTATTGAGTACAAAATCCTTCATGTATCTCAAGCCACATAGAATTTGAACGCAGACCCGGCTGAATGAATCATAGAAGCAGTTGCCGGTAATGTGTCGAATTAACCACTTAACCGGTTTATTTTACTTACTATCTAATAAGATGACATCTATTTTGAAAATATTTCTTTATTTTTATTCAAATGGAAATCCATTGAAATACTTGACTTATCTACGTATTCGAAGTAATTTTAATATTGAATTAAAATCGTTATAAATGCTTCATTTTTTTAGCTTACAACGATCAAAATTTGATAAATAGATGTACGAATGGTACTCGGAGAAAACAGCTAAGTGGTTAAAATATAAGTACTCTGTAGTTGTGCTTTATATACTGTATTGGATGATTCCAGTATTTATTAATAAATAGTAAATTAAAGATATAAATTCCTCGCATTTTAACATAAATTCTGTAATGCGTAACTTAAATACAGAAATCGTAAACAATGTTGCCAATGCAACGCCTCATTTAACTAAGATAAAAGAAAACTAGGCCGGATAATAGGTGAACCAGATGCTCAGGGAGTTAACTGTATAGAGGTGAGAAAAGGGAAAGTATAAAGAAGAAAAATATCTGAATTCCATTACAAGAGAAACGGCGAAAAACGAATAACGTTGCAAAATAATTATTATTTATGAGGACTGCATTTTGCGCTAAATGAATAGTATTTCAATAAATATAAACGTACTAGCTCTTACCCGCGACTTCGTACACTTGGAAATTTTGATGTATATATGTGAGAACTGACAGTCTAATCACAAAGTAAAATGTTTTCAAAACCGTATGCATGCGTAAATTTTCAACGTCATGTGGAGCGACGCAAAGACGTGAATTTTAAGCACTAGTTGGTGTAACGCAATGCAGATTAGAAAATTTTAATCTCAATTCATCTCTTTTATTTTTATTCAAAAACTCTTCTGAAGGAATCAAAAGATCTATTAATTAACAATGTTTAATTTACAAATTTTCATACACTACGAAAATAAACAGAATCGTTTGAAATAACCGGTCGAAAACATGTTACGTCTCACATCATTAGCGTGGAGTTAAAAAACTACTTAAGAGCTATGTACTTGAAACTATAAAGGTACTTTTAAAAATTTAATCGAAAATAATGAAAATAGACAAAAGGGATATGAACAGCGAGAAAAAAAATCAAAAGAAATGAACAGGAAATAATGAATTATATTAACACAAGAACAGCGTAAGAAAAAAAATTAATGAACCTTCCTTTAGAATGAGATAATATTAAAAGAATACCGGAAATAGAAAAATAAAAACAAACTATTTAAAAAGCTCAGGCAGATGTTTTCAGTTTTATTGGCGGAAAAGATAGCTTTTAATTAATAAAAAATTAATCACTCAATTAACCGGAATAAAAATTAGCCTATGTTCTTCTGTAGACTGTAATCTATCTCTGTGCTAAATTTCATCCAATTTCCTTCAGCCGTTCTGGCGGGATTGAACCCCATCATCCATCCATCCATCCAAACTTTCACATTTATAATAGTAGTATAGATGATTCGGAAAATGAGGAATATTTGAACGAATCATGTAAAAGAATTGTCTTGTACGTGTCTGTGTACACGCTTTTTTTTGCTATGATTGACAACTACTCTTCTTGAAATAACTGTAACATTTATTTCTGCGACCAAACAAGTTAATCTATATACATATTAAATTTAAATTCCTGCACATTTTTGAAAATTAATCGTTCACAGTCTTTTCAGATGCTGCCTATATAACGTTTTCCTGATTTTGTTCTTGAAATTCCAATGACGAATTGAGTTATGTCTGGTTTCTTAAAAGATCGTGAATTCACGCAATAAGAACAATTCAAATAAATAAAAATTATCCATGTTTTCCAACAATTATTCCAGACATAAATATATTTATTTATTACTAAATAAGTAAAATTCTTTTTATGATAAACAGCTTTTTTTCAACTATTTAAATTATTTTAAGTCTTCAATATATCAAACAGTTATATATAGTTTTATTAAAAATAATGAAATATATTTCAACCAAATGGCAACATGATAGATTTGTTTGCTTTTCCTGAAAAAAAAAGAACTCGGTAAAAGCCTTCGAAAATATTTTACGAACTTCAAATAATAATTTATTTTTGAATCCCGTTTAAATATTGATCTACACGATAATCTCAAGAGTAAAATAAATGTTATTTCAAATGTAGCAAGATTGAAGAGGTACTTAAATTTGACAGGGACATGGTTTAAAATTTGATAGCTCTCAAACACATTTTTTTTCTAGTATTCAGATAGTTTCTTTTATCTTATATCTCAAACATTCAGTGGTTGATAGGGAATTTATAGAGGTAGCAATCCGTCTGAGAAGAATTACAAAGTTGCATATTACATTTGGGTTGAATCAAATTGTTATGAAAAGTATCAAAAGGTGGAAAAAATTCTTAAGAATTTTATTGTTTAGGTTGTTGGTTTAGCTATCCAAAATAAGTTTTTACTTTATCTTCAGGACATTGGACAAGACAAAGAGGCGAGGATGACGATCAATTGAAAAATCAGCAATTTGTGTGTAAATAAAGGCTATTCATTCCATTATTATTAAAATATATTTTTATAATAACTATTAATACTATTAAACTATTATTATAACTTAATAGTATTAAATTATAATAATTATAAGTTTATTATAACTATTAAAAGAAAAAAAGAAATTCAAAAATTATTATTAGTCACTAACATGTATTTTAATCAGCAACATATATTGGTAAACCAGCGAAGTACCTATCTTAACGACAATGGTTTGGATTTTACCAACTTACGAATGATTTATTTTTATCATTTTGAAAGTCTTCCATTTAGTATTATGGAGTTATTCAGTATATATATAGACTTCAGTTATTCCGTGTAAATGGAACGCTGAAAATTGCATTTTCGACATTCATTGCTTTTTTTTGTTTGATAGGCAGCAGATATTTTTAAACCTAATACTTTTATTCCTACTATTAATTCACACACTATATATATATATATATATATATATATCTTGCTCAAATATTCAATCGTTGATAAAATACTTTTTATTCATCCTCCCGAGTTCAAATACATTTTTAAAAAAATGTATTGAAGACACTCGATGTTAATACGGTTTTTTTAAATATTAGTTCATTGATAAAATTTAATTCATTTTTAATACTTTAAATAGAGTTTTAGCAGTTTGTAATGAAAATTGAAATCAACTAGCTCGATCGGTAAAATGCGAGGATTTCAGTATTTTTCGCGTGAAGGTGATGGATGCGAGTTCAATTCTTGCGAAAAATCAATAATTTTTTGTTAAATTATTTATATTAATTGTAATTATTTAATAAAAAGTAACTAATATAATTGGCGTAAATAGAAGACTTATTTATTTATATTGTAAACTTATGGTGTTGCTGCTTCGTTATATTCCAATTGCCAGTTTTGGTTTCAATGATTTAAGAATATCAATGACAAAAAAGGTCTGGAGGACCAAAAAATTAGAAGACAAGCAATTGTAAGACTTAATGAACGAAAATGGGAAAAATTTGTAGAAAAAGATTTGATATGTATTTAAAAGTATTTGATATGTATTGTACTAATTTTTCTCATTAAATGCCTTTTTAAAGTGAAAAAAATAATCATAATACATGCAGGCACCTAATAAATTGGTCAGTCCATTATTGGTTAAAATACTGACGTTATCGAGTTTTAAAGTATTTTATTGATTCCTTGAAGAATCCGTAGAGTACTTAAAGTACTTGTGGATTATGAGAAATTTTAGTATCTAATTACAATGCAATTGAATGCTCATCTTTCTGTTTATAAATTTGAGAGACAGTTGTTCGATGTCCGTACGATGCATTGAAATAAATTTTTAAAAAGCGTTGATTTTGAAACTTGATTTATAATTTTTAATTTGTGTGTAATTATAATTGCTCTAAAGTAGAAATAACTATATAGAAATAAACATATTTATTGGAGTGGCATGGAGTTCTCGAGCTTATGATTCTTAACCTCCATAACAGGTAAACAGGCTAAAGGCAAGGAGATGAAATTACTTAGTGTTTTGCTTAGATATTCAAAGATATTACTAAGGCGAGTCACTTATTATTAATAAATCAGGAAAAAGGAAGAAAAGAGAAGACATTTTACGTGAATGTTTTTTGACTGATTCGGTCCAGATCCATTTTCGTCAGTTTGATCTGCTGAAGCTATGATAATGACTTACACATGATGAGAAAGAAATATTTGGTAAAAAGTTTAAACCGATATCAGATTTTTTTTAAAAAAAATGCAACATTATCGGAAAAATGGGGGTTAGGAAAACTTCTAAAAACTTTTCTTTCCTTCCAAATTCGCGAGCAGGAAAAAAATATTGTTCTAAAAGAGTTGTTTTAGGATTTCGGATGATATTATTATAGTCATTTCCTGAAAAAAGAGGTTAAATATTAATTTCTGATAAAAACTGCAATTTTAATGAACGATTAGACAAATAGATAATTGATACGTACACAAATTGCTTAGCGTTTGCTTAATATTTCAACAATGTCAAATCGTGGGGATCTGTATTCAAGGATATGACATAATGAAAAATGCACGAAATGAAATGTCTGGTAAATAGATCCGTTTCTGATAACGTAATTCATTAATTAAATTGTCAAAAAATGTTTTAAATCAATTAGAAACAAAATAAATGGTAACAAATTTCAAGAAAATATGTAAAATTTAGTAATGAATGGATTTTGTGAGAGGATTTGAGTTGTCTTTAAACATGTTATTAATATAAAAGTATCTACATATATCAATTAGAAATTAATTAGCATGTTGGATAAGTTATAAAGTTAATTGAAAATGCCTAAAAGCGTTTGTATAGTAAATTTTCAATCTACACTTGCCGAATAGATCTAAGAGTGATTCAAATTAAAGTAAAGCGAATAAATATAAAAGTAATAGTTTCAAGTTGAAGAGCTGTTTTTTCATTTCACGAGTTTCTATCTTGACATAATGGAAAAATATATTTTGTCAAATTATATTCTCAATAACTTGTATAATACTATTAAAGTACAATCTAAAATCCCCACGGTTGATATAATTGGATTGATACTTTGCATCAAGTTTAGATTCATTTTAACAATTCGCTGTCTTTGGCAAACAGCTTATTTATCCGGAATATTTACTTTCTTGGCTGTTAAACTATTATTATGAAGGAAAATGCAAAATGTCAATCTTTTTATATAAAATTGTTATTTGATAAAGTGATAAATATGAATTTAATGGAATCACTCAACAACTTAACCTACAACTTAAAGATTAGATTTTATAACTGCGTTTTCATATACTATTTTATTATAACAAGTGAACAGCGAATGCTTTTCATGGTTTTTTTTTTCGTACATTTTTCTGGATATTATTATTCCAGATACTTTTTCTACAATACATCAAAGTAGAAAATCTTTGTAAATTGTTTCATTTTATTACATTTCTTATATGTTTGTAAATTGTTTCATTTTATTACATTTCTTATATGTTTGTAAATTCTGTACATATTTATTACTTTTGTTTTTTTTCTACTGTAAATATTTTGGTATTTAATAAAATTTCCGTAACATGCCTGTCAAACCGTTTAGTGACCATAACGGTAACAGATACGGGGACGTTCTGTTCGGTATGTTTTTAATTAAAGTAGCTAAATTTCCTCACGATCAGTTAAAAGCTGTAAATTTATATAGAAGGTATACCTTCTATATAAATTCGCATTCATCTTTATTCATCTTTATATATATTTCCATTCATCTTTATATTGATGTAAATAGAGAATGCATTTACTTTTTAATTTTGTTTAAATGACGATATATCTGTTTAATATTTGAGGCTATTCTTTCTTGACATATTTCTGCTCACCAAGAGCAAACTCAGATCAAAATTGAATAGGAATATTTATGTGTCAAAAAAAGATACGAATCTCGGAACTTTATTGTTCCATTTATCCACAAAGATATTTTGCCATTTTTTTTACTAACAACTCGTCAAGATTTTATGAACAAAATGCAACGTTAACGTACCATTAATTCTTTGCTCACAAAAGCAAGAAAATAAAATTTATCACGTATCTCATCTGTGACTCGCCTTTTCTATCACAGATTTTAGATCAGAAGTTCTTTGCTGTCATTTATGTCATGGTCAATTTTTTTTTTGTTGACGTGAGACGAATTATTCACAGAATGATACTTAGTATTTGAAGCAATTCTTTCTTACATGACAGAAGAAAGGGACCGCATATCAGTTTTCACTTTCTTTTTCCAGTCTCAATGCCATAGGGATTTTTTAAACAAATTCCGACTTCACTTGACATGAAACAAAGCATGCGAATCATGCCTAAGCCCACATAGTGCAATTCAGACGAGTGTAGCTAGAGCAACAAAAAATTTTACACTGTTCTAAAGATTTCATTGCAAGAACATAAACATTTATGCCTAAAATGTACAACAAATAATAATAATACAGGGTGTCCAAAAATTTCCCGTACTCCAAATGTAAAAAATCATTTTCCATGATTTTTTTTCAAGTATATTAAATTTTGCCATACGAGTAATGAACCATGGACATGCTTGAAGCTTTTTTCGGCAATCGACTTATCTCAAAAAATCTTTGGCCACCTCGATCCCCTGAACTGACCATCCCGGACTTTTTTCTGTGGGGATATTTAAAGGACAAAATTTATGAAGTTGATCCTCAAACAATAAATGATTTGAAAATCGCAATTACCCAAATATACAAGAAATCACTCCCTGCATGTTAAAACGCGTTTCCAAAAACATGCGCAAACGAGTCCAGCTTTGTCTCCAAAAAAAGGGATGGACATTTTGAACATTTATTATAAATGTAAGTTCAGTATTTTTTTCTTAGTTATGTTAAAAGCGATTTTTATCATTGGCATAAAAAGAATTCTTTTTAAACCTATTGTTTTTGTAAAATAAATTCACGAATCATCAGTACGGGAACTTTTTGGACACCCTGTATTTTATATCTTAAGGCTTTTGCTAATGTATATGATAATTCCACTAAAATTTCCTTTAGTTAACTTATGGCAATTAGTTCTTAGAGATTGTTAATAAGATAACAGATTAATTTGTAGTTCTTCTAATCTCTTCATACGTATCCATACTTTTATTAAACTATACAACCAGTATATACACTAGAATATTAGTTGTGTGTATTTCCATTAAATCTCTGATAACTTTAATGATCAGGATTTCCTCAAAACAGTATCTCATTTCAACAAATTGTGAAAGTTTTTAGCATCATGTTACTTTAAAAATCATATACTTATTTTATTACAATAAACTTACCTTCCAAATGGAGTCGTGTCCCATAGTAACAAAGTGCCATTATAAGTATAACTCCCGTATAATTTATTTTCTAACTGCATGTTTTGTTTATATGATACTCTAAATTTACTTTCTAATTTTTCTTATAAACTTACTTAATAATAAGCAAAACCTCTTTCTGACTTTCAACAGAAAATGGAAATCAAACATTCAAATATCTGATTTTTTTTTCAAAATTTGGGTAAAGATTGCAATTTTTTATTTAAGTAAATTTTTACAGGACTTTAAATTACCAGTGTGATTAGTCTCCTCGAAATTCTCATACCTATTCTCTAATAAAAGTGTAAGCATGCCAATGGCGGATTTAATTCCACCATTTAAATCCACCATTGGCGTACAATAAATATGAAATATTAACTTTTCACGTGGATATAGCGTTTTTACTAAATTCATCTAGCCATCTTTGGCGAGTTTTTTGGCAAATAATCCTTGATGCGTTGTTAATAGTATCTTTAAATTTTTCCTATGCCATTTTTCTAATCTATCGAAGGAAACCTTTGGCGTAGAACTACAATTGTAATCACAAAATCAGTACCAGATTTGATACATTTTAAAAGGTCATCACGTTTACATTTTCAGAAAGTATAGACCGATGGATGTTCAATTCCTTGTTGGATTTATTCCGAAAGTTAAAAGGTGCCTATACTACATGTTGAATTTTTATATTGAATTTTATCTATCTAACTTTCTTTGTTTTGTAATTATTGCGTTTAATGAAACTCAAACAGCTGCGCAGACTTCCTTTGATCGGAATTCCCCCAGCATTTGATAGAAATCTGCAAATTTGGAATAAAAACCGTCTTTATAAAAGCAGTTGGAGTTACTTTTGTCACAGTTGGACATTTTTAAATAAAAACGAACTCAGTGGGGTGTAAAACGTAAAGATTCATCAATATTTCGAGTTTGAATTTTTTGATGATTGCTGTACTTTCTCTATACAAGGTAGAAAAGGAAGAAAGAAAAACGAATATATATATGATATAACCCCTAAATGAAAGGCAAACAAGTTTTGCTCATAAAGAGTTTTGATTTTATCTTAGTAGTTAAGAACCAACTGTTGACATGAGGAGTTTGTTTGACCTTCGAGGTTGGTTCTAAATCCACCATTTGTCCAGACTTGGAAATTTGTTTAACTTCAAATGTCGTCAGTGGATTTTAAACATCTATAGAACTATTAACCAATGATTGTGGAATCTGGAAATACTCCATGAAGTAATAATAAGATAAAAGTGTCTTGACTTTTAGCTTTTAAGCATTTATGCATCAGATAGATGAAAATGAACAGACAGACATCCTTCTTCTGAAAACCTGGCACTCCTGACTTTTGTCACCTTAGCGTGATTAAAATTACAAGTTCCGTTCCAAAATAGCTCTGACATTGCTTTAAAACAAAGACGTTAATGTAACTAAAACTGCACTAAACTAAACCATCAACTTTGAAATATCTCCTTTTTTACTTCTTCTTGGCAAAGTAAATTTTTGCATTGAAGCTATAATTACTCCTTTAACAGACAAAATGTTATAAAGAAGTCTTGCTTTCTCGGTGTATCCCTCTCTCAGGAAAGACAATTAATTTCTCCAAGGCGAAAGAAGATATTTTTGCACCCGCCATTCGCACATTACGGTACATATTTCGCGTCAATTTTGTGGACTATTTTTCAGCACTCAAAGGGAAAGAAAAGCATCTGACTGAACTGGCTCTATTGAAATGTCGTGGTTATGACTCGCTTTGACTCTTTAACAGTGCGATTTGTATAATTTGTCAAAAGTCATTTACTCATACAGACATTCACATGTGTTTTTTTTATAAAAAGGCAACTTAGAAAGACATTAATTATCTTGAGTCAACTGCTAAGCCAACAGCAGCTTCTGGCGTCACTTGTGCACAGTTTTTTTCGCTACTAGGTTCAAATTCGCACTAGAAATGGATATTCAATTTCATAAACGCTTTCATTGTTCTTTGTCATTCTTCCGCAGTTGTAATTAGCTTGTGTCATTCATTCTTTCAACCCACACCCTTTGGCTCTTTCATATATATTTGCAATCTTTGTGGAACTCGTATTAATTTGTGTTCTCCGGCATTTATTAATCCATTGCATACTTTTTTCATTTTATTGTTTTCACGAATGGCATCGTATTCCCATTTTTTTTCTTAATTTCAGAGAAAGAGATGCCTAACAAATGGTGAATTTCATTTCTTCAGGGCGTGTATCTGTAATTGTATCGTGCTCTTCAATATATTTTTATTTGCTTGAATAATTTTTGAGGATATCGCGTTTCTACGCTCCTGCAGGCTGATATAATCAATCGAATCTTTAATTTATTCTCAAAACTGCTTTGAATTGATTATTTTTTTTGGTAAAGCTTCTTTCAGAAAATCAATGATGGGTTAATGAGGTACTTTTTTGTTAGTCGGGCACCAGAAAAAAATTGCCAAAAAATTTGGTGGAATTCTACATTATTTGGCGACTTTTCGCTTTGAAATCACTAAGAAATTTGGTGGAATTCTACTTTATTTAGCAACTTTTCGTTCAGTAGAACTAATCAAAGAAATCGTTCAGTAGAACTAATCAAATAAATATTCGAATATGAAAATATAATTCTGATGAAAAGATCTGGAAGTTGGCCATAAAGCAACAAGACCGAGGAAAAAGCAATTTCTAACTCTGAAAATGGTGAAAAAAACGTTTAGAATTGACCAAAAATACCGATCATGGATTGTTAACGACTGGAAGAAGGCTGTTTTCAGTGAGGAAACGCATTTATTTGTGCCGGGATATAAACCAAGCAGTTAGACAAGTTGAAATTTAAACTCTTCGACCAGATCATATCCATCAGACTGTAAAAAAAAATCTTCTTAAACTGTTTTTTTGTGGATTTTCATAACAAATGGTACTGGAAACTTAGTTCCTCTTAAAGGCATGATGAATTGTGTTAAATAGAAATATTACAGTGTAGGATTGTTCCATTAAGGGAACATTTCAGTATGATTTGGTTCCTTGTCACACATCAAAATTTGTCTAAACGTTTATGTGGGATATTAAAATAAAAGTGCTTTAATAGCCTGGTAATTCACCAGACCTGAAGGCCGTGGTGTTCTGGTGAGAAGGTCTCGGTTCGTCAGCCGTAGGGTTTCAAGTTCGAGACTCAATTCAAACAGAGAACCGTCGTGCAAGGGAGTCAGTTGCACGTTAAATCTGTCATGGCCAAACGTTATTCTGCTGGTGTAGAGAGGGGGAGGGCAGCTCAGGTATCGTCCTCGTCATCTGATGGTGGTTTAAAATTACAAGGTCCGACGTTAATATAACAAAACTAAACTAAATTCCTCAGTCCTAAACCCTATTGAAAACTTATGGCATATTCTAAATAATGGTTTAGCTAAGATGAATTGCACGATAACACAACAAATGATGAGCACCAGGAGGATGAAGTTAAGAACATGTGCGCTATACTAGTGGAATCTATGCCAAAATGTATTTGTAGGTCATTTCTATTGAAAGGTTACTCGAGGTAATGTCTGCTAAAGCAGGGCATGCATTATACTAACATAGAGATTTATCACTCTACTTAATGTAAGATAATCAGTATACTTAATGTGTAATGATTAAAAGTTAAGATTTTAGGA
Source organism: Argiope argentata (assembly GCA_026289955.1). Lineage (NCBI taxonomy): Eukaryota > Metazoa > Arthropoda > Arachnida > Araneae > Araneidae > Argiope > Argiope argentata. The sequence goes on along the minus strand of JAOUZG010044950.1, from coordinate 1,480,105 downwards.
AAAATTCTTTTCCATTAATTCCAATTAATTCGAACTGTATAGTATGAATCTTTCAAACAACACATCATACTTAAATTTGGCAAATTTTCGTTGCTATTTCTGTAATCATATATTTCTTTAACAAAAAGACAACTTTAAAGGTTTTTTTTTTTTTGACAAAGTAGTAAATCTTGTTCTGAAATATATTTTTAGTTAAAAGTTTTGATGGCATTTTTTTGTGATTTTTTGTGATTTCTAATGCAAGTTCTTTGAAGTTCCGTTTCATGATCGCATTAATTTCTTTTATTGCTCTTTTTACAAGAAAAACATTTTAAATGATGAAGGAATTGTTTGATATTTTAAAATTTACGCTTCTAACTATTTGACATGATATTAATAATTTTTAAAAATCGGTCATAATTGAATAAAATTTATTAAATATTATATCGAAAAATATTTGACACAGCAAAAAAAACGGACTCTTAAATACTTAATTTTAAAATATTTTCTGTCTTTTATTTCTTGTATAATAACGAGGGAAATGCTTTAAAAATCATATTTTTCAATTAGTACTATTAGTTCACACTCACCATATATGTATCTTGTTCAAATTTCATTCGTTAATGGAATAATTTTATTCATCCACTCCAGTTCAAATACATTTTTTTAAACATGTAGTGGATGACACTCGATGCTAATACAGTTTATTCAAACGTTAATTTGTTAATTAAATTTAATTTTTTAATACTTTAAATAGAGTTTCAGCAGTTTGTGATGATAATTGAAATCAACAGACAGTAGCTCAATCGATAAAATGTAAGAATTTCAGGTTTTATTTTATTTTATTTATTTATTTTCACCGAAAGGTAAAGAATGCTAGTTCAATTCTTGCAAAAAACAATCAATCAACAAATCATCAAAAATCAATCAAATCAACAAATCAATCAAATTTTTTTTGTTTAAAGCATACGTTTTTTCCAAATGATTTTCGAGAGTGAGTTAGCAGTTGTGAATTAGTGGTTAGGATGGAAGATTGTTCTCAAAAAATAAAACTGAAGACATTTTAAGCTTTAGGTTCAATTCCGAATTATCTTGTTAAAATCTTTGTCATCAATTGTTGATACTAATAGCTTGCTAATACAGCTACTTCTGAAGTTTTTTTTACCAAATATAAATCACTTGCAAGTATCAATACAAGTATAAGTCAACAACTTGTACGTTTTTAAAAATTATTTATTTTTCAATCAGCCGTTTTTAGATCATCGACTTGACGGCCCGTTTTAGACTAAGGGTATAAAGCAGTTGCCTAGTTGGAAATCCGCTCCTGGGATTGTCGCAAAAGACAGTTCTTTCGCAGAATTATTCTCGACTTGAAAATATCTGGATAATTCTGGTGAATCTTTGTTTCACTGCTTGCACATTTGTTTTTCATCTTAGTCGTCAACCGTAACCTACCTTTTGTTAAAGATTTGTATTTGGCAAGATACACCGGTTAACTCATTCTTACTCAACCCTTTGTTTCCTCAAATTCAACAACTTTGTTGCAATTAAACAAGCAGATTAAAGCAGAATAGCTTAACAATATATGGCCAAGATTCAACAATTTCTTCATTCGTGCCTTCTGTAGAGGTGTGTTTCTAACGTAAAATACATTGCAGCACATATTTCTGTAATTCTTGACTAGTTTTGAAGAAACATTTTTAGATAATCATTTATGATTTGCATTGGATTGACGTGAATTCAAAAAATTCAACTGTCTGAGAAAAAAATGTCTTGCTTATTTTGATCTTTAATTCGCACTGATTTTATTAAGGCTCCTTTTGAATTCTTTTAATATAAGGTTTATGAAGAAACTTTAATAGCAGTTTCTAGGATTAATGCAAGTAAATGCCCCAATAAGTATGCATACATTCCATTTTTTGTTTACTTTATATTTATTCCTTTCTAGAATTACATTTTGTCTGTTATTTGTCCAATTTGTAAATTCTAAAAATGTTGCTTCAACATCTTATTATGCTTTTATTGGGATATTATCGATAAAATTTAATAGAGAAAGCCTTTTTAGATATACGCTCAAAATTTAGTTTTCATTCTTCTATTGTTTAAAATTTCTTTTTTATTAAAAAAATTTCTAAAATTGTTATAGATTTTTACATAAGCATTAAAGATTATTAATTTTTTAAAATTCCCCACCTTAAAAAGATGTGCCTTATTTTTTGACAAATTTATGATAGAGGAACACTCTCTAATAATGCTAGTGCGCCAACCAAGCGCCAATCTCCTCGCCAATCCAAAATACGACAATACGATGTTAGCTGCAAGACTGTGAGTCTTATTTAAAAATTTCTTTGATTTCATTCTTTCTAAAAAATTGTTCGAGTCCGTTTTCATGCATTGTTCTTAAAATTGTAAATTAACTTGTTTCTCATCAAACTTCCATTTAATAATTTTAATGATTCAGAATTATTTTTGAAATATTCGAGGTGTAAAAAACAAATGACTCCAAAAATATATCTTTAAATTCCATAGTTTCTTTCCATTTACAAACTTAATGGTTACTCTTATCTCTTTTATATAATAAAAAAAAATAATAAGAGAGAAACGTACTTGTGCTTTCATGGTTTGTTTGACCGAATCTACTGAATTTGAAGCAAATGCATTTTGGAGGATATGAGAATCTCCGAGATATTTTTCTTTAATTTTAATTAAATAAAAAATTACCTTAGATTTTATTTTTTCTCCTCAAAAATTCTCGTAAATATTATCATATAAAGTGATATTTAAATTTTTTACAATTATTTAAAAAATGTGCTTTTTATGATACCGACTTCATTTTTCATCTTTGAGCAATATTAAAAATATTGATAGAAGTTTGAGAAGTGAAAGTAATTTAAAATCAAATATTGCTACGAAACAGAAAACGTAAAATTAAACTCAGTTCCATGGTCAAGGCCCGCTGTCCCCATATTTGCTTTCTTGACCAGGAGCTATGGTGTGCAAGACATATGTCCCAGTCAAATGGTCAGCCCCAGTGTTTAGTCCCCTCCCCCGCCCTCCATGTTTAGTTCTCAAGCACGCTTCGACCTCAGTTTATCGACCACCACCCCTCCACTTTTCATATAATAACGACGAGATTTTAGAACAAAAATATATAAAAATAATAGTATCGTGTTAGAATTACAAATCACATTTAGTATATATTTTTTTCATATAAAGAAGAAAAAAAATCATAGTAAAAAAAGAAAATAAAAATAAAAGCGTAATACTTTTTCGGGATCAGCAATTTTTAATGATAAAAAGGAAATCATTTTCTTTTTTATATGCACAAGCACAATATTCAGTAAATAAAAGTAGCAAAATAAATTATTTTTGCTTAGAATATTACTGTCCAACTGAATTCTTAAATTAATTTTTTTTCAAAGAAATTCAGTGGCTTAAAAATATTAGAAATATTTTTTATAATTTTTCTTGCAAATAATTGATTTCAAACTTTAAGCTTCCATAAAAACCCGTCATCAAGCAAATGTAACGAAACAACAATTCGACTTCCAATTAAAAATAAATCTTTATAAATCTTCTAATAATTTTTTGTGTTATTAAATTTATTTTTTTCCTATAAGAGTCTTAAGAATTTTTTTTCTAAAACTAGTACATAATTAAATTATTTAGTAATTTTTCAAATAATTATAAGAAAAAAATATTGCATCTCTAATATCTTTTAAATTGTACTAATCTGATTATAATGTGTATAAAATCGGGGAAATATATTTTTTTACTGAAAAATTGCAACATATTTTCTTTTTTTGCATTCTGATAGTTAATTTTTTTTCCTATTGTTTACAGTAAATATTCATTTGAGAAAAATGCAAAAACTAAACTAAAATTTGTTGCGAGTTGCAAAAATTGTGAGTAACGCTATTTTGCTTTTAAAAAAAATAAATATAAATAATATGGAAGTTGAGTGAATTCTCTGCATTCCACTAATTTATTTCATAAAACAAAATTTTTTATTAATGTAGATTCCAAGATAAAAACATTTTATGTTGAATTTATTTTGAGCAAGACATTCGATTTAACTTTATTTTTATAAAATCTAATAAATTATTCATTCATTCGACATTAAAGTCTAGGGAAACGGAAATTGCAGAAAACAATTTTTTTGTTACACTATTAATTTTAGGTGACAGATTTGTGCATCGAAAAAAGCCAAATAAATCTCATTAAAATAATCTTTTGAAACATTTATAAAAATTAGAAAATGTCACTGAATTTTCAATTAGAATGCAAGACTTTGTGTATATAAAAAAAATTAATAGACTTTTGTTACAAAGTGTCTCTTTAATGAAAATTTACTGATGATTTGAAATTTAAACTTTTTTTCAAATCAAGTCCTAGCATATTCATTAGTTTGAATAAATGCTTTAAATTCTGATAGTCCGTATAAATACTGCTGAAAATTTTAGAGAATATTTACTTTCAAAGTTTCTTTAAAAAATATAGACTTATATGTTATTCGTAAACGGGAACTAATATCGTTAATTTTATTTTAGTCTCAAAGTCATTAATTTACCTTTTCTTGCAATTTTCCTTTTGATTTTTTCCTCAGATTACAAATTAATTTTAGTTAGCTCAAAGCTTAGGCAATTCACCTTTTTCACGCGAAATTGTTAGTAGTTTATTTATTTAGATATTAAAATATTGTCATTGAAAAATTGAAGTATGTAGGGTATATACTGAAAAACACGGTAACAAAGCACAAAAAACGAGTACACGCACACACAAAAAACACTTTTAGAATTCCATAACACACATACAACAAACTGATATTAACCCTTTCACTACTGACCCGGCCCAAACGATTGCACAAATTTTATCCTGGATTGAGGTTCGATGAAAGCAGGACCCCAATCCAGGCAAATACCTGGATTGGGGTCCTGCTTTCATCGTTTGAAGCAGAAACTGACATGTCAGGATAGAATTTACACGGCCGGTTGGGCCGGATCAGTAGTCAAAGGGTTAAATAATCGTAATGGCACAAAGTGATAAAAGCGCGTTCGCAGTAGATCTATATTACCTAATAGGCCTTTCGCTGAACTGTTCATTTGAGGCGAATTCAATTGACTTTCTCCATTACTAACTCAACTACTCTTACCTAGGTTTTTTGTAATCTTTGGGCATCGATTGACTTTAAAAAAACTTGGAACTCGAGTCATGATAAAACAATTCACAGCTTAATATTAATTATCTTTTATGAATCCCTTTTGCTTACAATCTTCCTATAGTAAGCCTAAATGACCGGCTTCCACACATCGCAAAGTAGGCTTTTCACACTCTGTAAAGTAAGACAAATAATGAACCCGATGAAGATGCAAGAATAGGAAAATCGGGCTTTCATTTTAAAATATTGTCCCGAAATCAAGACAGGAAACCAAACTTCAGCATGACGAGATCTAATCTCTTCATCTTGTTCTCGAAAAGTTGAATGTTGTTGACTAATTTATGCAAATTCTCCGTCCAAATATAAAAGACGGACATTTAGGGAATAAAAAACTTCATACAAAAATGTGAACCCGTACGTGTTGTTCTATTTGTACAACTCGAATGATAAATGGATAAATGTGTATGCGTGCACATGCACAATGGATAAAAGAATATGCATTTAAAAAAATACTCATGAGTCAAATTTGCATATTTATTTATTGAATTTGCACACACCAAACATGGGTACAATATTTCATAGTTACTAGAAGTAAGACATTTATATTTCTATTCCTATTATTATTATTAAAGCTCTCCCTTAATCCAGAAAGAAACCTTCCATGGGAGCATTATTCATTTCATTGGATCGTGTACTTTGCATACAGAACGAGGATATCTATTTTATCTGTAACGGACCCTGAGACAGTCATGGGCGTGGCCAAATATTTCAGTGAGAATAAATGCAGTTAAAAATTTCCTTTCTGCTGTGTAAGTCTGAGAGTAGATTAAAATCTTCCTGGGCGTTTCCTTTTACTTTTAAAAAACTGCCAAGTATAAAATTGGTGTAGAACTTGAAACAGAGCAGTGATACATCTTAAACTCTCCAGGCCACATTTTAGGTAGACTTGGAAGAGTCGATTAATACATCTTCTTCACAAAAGGGGTGTGGAAGGGATAAAAGACCTTGTATCGATATTTTTATCAAATTGTCACCGATAGCGACTACTTAACCGAAAATATTCATTGTATTTGTGGTACTAACTTCATAAGCCAGATAACATTTAGATACTGAAGTATACTTTTGGTATTGTGGGTATGTTACTCGGCTACTAGCCCCAGCGTCGCGGGTTCTAACCTTGACCTTCAAATTGTTACATTGGTGACTTTGACAACGCAACCTCATGCAACTGTCGTGACGCCATCTACCCGCAGCAGAATTCGTCAGACTCACTTGACGTAGCAACTCACACATTCTCTTGGCAACGCACTCACACGCCCTAATGCTTGGCGCTTAAAATCGTTCGTCTCTCCGCCGACTCACTGGTGGGGGAGTACTGTGGCGCTGGCTTCATAAATCAGGTAATACAATACTAAATATGCTTTTAGTATTGTGTTTATGTTACTCGGCTACTGGCCCTAGCGTCACGGGTTCGTACCGCGACCTTCACCTGCCACATATTTCTTTTTAATTAAGTATCATATGTATAATTTGATGCTCAAAATTTGACATAATGTTCTTAAAGAATTTTTAAAAAAGTATTTTTAAGATTAAAATTATGATAGACTTTAAAGCTGAGTTATTTTAACACTATTACATCAGTTTTTCTTTATAAAGAGAGTCCCAAAATTAAATAAAGATTTGAATTTGCCACCATCTATGCAATGAAGTGTTTACAAACCTTTTATTCGGTTGGGAGAAAAGAAATCCATTATTATTTTTCTACAATATACCGAGAAAATAATGGATTTCTTTTTCCATTATTTTTAAAAATTCCATATAGAAAGAAAATAATGGAAAAAATGGGAAATACTGGAAAGAAATCCATTACTAAGCCATTTGGCAACTGATAGTTTAGAATTAGTAAAAATGGGGTGTTACACGAATAAAGTAATGTGTTAACCCAGCATTTGAATTAAATAAAAAGAACACAGTTTTCTTTAAATTTTTATTTAAACATTAAGTACACATTATATGCTTAGGTATGAAATAACGCATAGGGAAATTTGCTTTCACTGCTTTGATGGTACATACGCACTCTTTTGTCGAAATTTTACATAGATGTGGCTGCTTTCGTTGAATTTTCTCCTTCAATGCATGTGAGCTTATAGGTCTGATGACATAGACTTTAGACTTCACATAACCTCATAAAATGAAATCCATTGGTGTTAAATGACACGATTTATGGAGCCTATTCTTACATTTTTGAACTGTGATTGGTAGACTTTCATTTAAATATTGTTCAAACATTCTCTTGTATAACGCTCTATTTTTATTAACAGTAAACTATCAGCTGTCAAATGGTTTATTAATAGGATTGAGAACATTTTAATGAATGGATGGAGGTGAATTCAAATCTTGTGTCAATTGTGGGACACCATTTACTTCTGTAATTGGATCCTATACCATTAAAAAATAATTCAACAATTCTCAAGCTATGTTAAGTATCTAATCAGAAGTATGCGAAATGGACAGAGGGAGAAAAGATATAAGGTTAGACGCATCTTATTTTTAGACACATATGCGTGTAAATATTTGTATTTAAACACAATGGAATTGTGTTGGTGTTCTTGAATGATAATGATAGATCAGAAGGCGTGGAACAAATTTTGGGGCGGAATGCTGTCATAATTTGATATTACCTTTCGCAATTCTGTAGTTTATCGTTCTTATGCTTCATCAAAATTTACAGGTAGTAAAAAGAATTATTTTTGAATTTCCTGCTACGGAAGAAAATCACCTGACTAAGTATTTGATCGAACAATGAAAACGTTTTGAATTTGACTTCAAAAGTAAAATTTACTATAGAGAATCATGCAAAAAGGCTAATCTTAAAAATTTGCATCCTAATTCAATTGGCATCATTTGAAAGATATATTGGCGGTATTAAAATCTATTTGAAGTAATAATATTTCAGAGAGTTATTGTGGAAACATACTAAAACGTAGCTTAATTTCTAATTAAAACTTTAAAGAATAATACCTTCCAGATTCGTGTTTCCCCACGATCCAAAATTTTTATATCCAATATGGCGGTTGTAGGTCAAATAATGGATCCTTAGAATTCCAAAAACATGCATACTTTTTCTTCTTTATTATTAAAAGAAATGTGTAAATTTCCTCACAAAATTTACTTTTTATTGTATTTTATCTGATTGCCATGAAAATAATATTGAAAAAGCAGTTGATGTTAATCAACTTGCAAGAAAACTGATATTTCTTGCATTTCATAGGTTAAAAGAGAATTGAATATGAATTTCGCATGAATTCCTTCTGAGCATTTGGGTCTAAAAACCGATAAGATTCAAAATTTAACGACGAAGTCACATAACAAATTTTAATTTTTTTACCTATATTTTAAAACATTTTAATAAAATGGCTTTCACATGGTGAAATCATATACGTATTTGATTCAAAGTATACGTATTTGTATACGATACAGATCCTGAATTCTAATTTAAAAAATTCATGTGCGAACTTCCATTTATTGTAATTTTTTCATTTTCGAATTAATGTATTTACATGCTTACTGATTGTAATGGTTTTTATAAAGGAGTACCGTCTAGAATTTGGAAAAATTCTATAAATTTACACATTCCATTGTTTACATAAAAAATAGAAAAACAACTAATTTCAAAAATTGTTTGTTCGGACTTAAAATAAATTTAGAATGAAAACTTTGTCGGGATGATGATATTTTTTCTGCAGTTGCATTGTTTTCTCGTATACGTTTGTGTTTGAAAACAAGTTTAATAAAACGAAATTATCTTATCAAAGCTTTTCTTATCAAATTGTGTTATCTAGAAAAAGATAAGACAAAGAGATAAAACCTTTTTTTGGCATTTTTATAATCAATTTCAAAGATTTTAATAATTACTTTTTATAATGATTTTTTACTACTTCTTTTTGAACGAAAGATTTAGTTTAATTTTAAATTATTGTAAAAATGAATTGAATTCAAATTGCTATTCGTAAATTTTTATTACATTTCTGGCTTCAAACTGACTCAACTTTCGTTAAGAACTGAAAAATCTTACAATGTAGTATTAGATCTAACTATATGAGCTTTTGTGCAGAATTTTGAGAATTAAATTCATATTTGCTATTTATTAAGGCTTCAAAATTTATTTCGTAATAAATTTTAAAACTAAGGTATTTCAAAGAGAATAATAGAGATACGGATCGAATTTTTTTTAAAAAAAATTGGCTATTATTGAATGAAATTAGATATTAAATTTCTCATTTAATATGAAGAATAATAATGAAAATATTTAGGTTATATTTTAGTAAGAATACTACTATTTTATTATTAAATAGTTTATCTATTTGGCGAAACAAAGGACGTCTTTTTTTTTGGAAAGGACGAATATTTCCGATTGCCTACTACATAGATCTTCAAAAAATTTAGAACTTATTTCTAATAAGTTTCTGTCGTTTTTAAATATATATTTGCTAAATCGCCACGCATGCGCTGTAGTGAATAATTGATCTTTTTGCAACGAGCTATATTTTTTAAAAATAATCCACGGGATAGTAACCAAATACGAAACCTGAAAAAAATATAACATTTTTCAGTTTGATATGAAATAAATATATATGTAGATCAGATAAACTTTTGACAAGATGCTTTAAGAGACTTTTTGTTCTTGAGGATGATTAATTATTTGAATACATACGTGATGAGAGATTTTTAAAAGTCAAGTCAAGTCATATATATTATGACAACATTCTTAGCTGTCTCTTGCTTAATATTTTGTCATATTTTGCATTTAATTTTTATCAGATAGTAAATTTCGAATCTTGTAAGACAAATATGCTGTCCTTCAAAAAGACACTATAAATTTTTTTGAAAAAAATAATCATTTAAAATCTGAGTCATCATTTAAAAAAAGACTGTTAAAAATGATTTTCATGTAAATGCTTTGTTTTTTAAAGGGATTTTCATGTTAATGCTTTGATATGAAAGATTATATTCATGTCTTTGGCGTATTATAGCATTAGAATATTGTAGGTACAGTAAAACTGTTGTGTCACTATCTAAGTCCATGAGAGGTAAGTTTCTATTTTCGGAAATGGCAATAAGAATTAAAAATAAAGATTTTGTAAATATGGCGAAGGAGAAACGTTTAATGTTTGCACCGTGCTGTTTTGTTATATATATATATATATATATATATATGTTATTGTTTGTTTCTTCTGAGTTGTTATCAATCAACAAAACTGCCTACATTTATTATGATGGCAATTTTTTTATCCTTCATATATTTAAAATTCTATGTGATAACAAGAAAAAGTAGAATTTTGATAAAAATATCTACTATTTTTTTATTTAATATTTTGAATTTATGAGCTGTTTTTTTAATAAAATCGTTGAAAGTTAGTTTCTACTTCATTTTTCGGAAAGATTATATCATTTTTAAAATTTTAAAATATAGGTTTTAGATCTATTTTACTGTTTGAGTACTATTTTCTAAAATTATGTATTTTAGTCAATTTTTTATGAAAATATCTTTAAAATGTAATAAACTTTTTTAATTTTATATAATATCTCAATTTTTCGCTGTTTGTATTATCCAGAATAAACAATATATTGATTAAAAAGATGTAATAGTTGCTTTAATTCTACATAAACTGAGAAAATCTAAAATTTATTATACGAATCCTAGTATTTAAAAATTTTATCTAAATGTAGCTTAATTTCTATTCTTAGAAAACTATATAGGATATTTCTTAGTTTATTCGGAAAATTTTGAGAATAAAAGATTTGACAAATTTTTTAACTAGAATATTTTTGAATTATACATAATTTTATACACATCTTTTAAAAATCTCAATTTATTCTAGTAATCAAAATGCTTATGACTCTCAGTTAATACATGTTTTGTTTCAAAGACGTTTTTTTTTTCTATTCATACAAATTTCAAAAATACAAGTGTTTTATAGCATTTTTTCATAACAAAACATTGCATTTTCGAATCACAAAAATTTTCCAGTGCTGATACATACCTTAAATTTTTCCATTTAACTATTTCTATTGCCTGTAGAAAAATCCAATAATCCATAAATAAGCCGTAGCAAAATCATTTGTAGCAAATTAATTAATAAATTATTTACATTGCAATAATTCACTGATATGGAATTGATTCCTAACTGAGAAACGGAAAGTTAGAATGTCTTGAAAACTAATCTGGAAAGCAATACGCCTGAGGCTGTTTGATTTAATTTCGTTTCAAACATGAAGAAGAGACTATGTCTGTGTGCCATTTGCAAATTAATTTCCCTGAATTTTTTTTTCAAAATAATCCTTTCAAAAATAATTATATGCCAAAACATTTGTAAATAAAGAAAAAGTATATCTTTTGCATGTTTTGAATTTGAAGTGTTTTCTTAAAATTGAAAAAAAAAAGCAGTATTTCCTTTAAAAATGACTTCTTTTCGATAGATTTTTTAAATAATTAAATTATTTTATTAAATGTTTAGAAAACATAGTTTCACTCTGATTATATATTTCAAAGATTTACCATTACCCCCCCAAAAAAATTGCTTTAGCATTTTCGTTATTTAATTAAATGGCATCTTCCGGTTCAGGAATTTATAGTCTCGTTAATTGTACTAAGAATGTACTGGATACTTGAGGTGACTATGGATTATGAGTAAATTTTTCTTGGAATAATAGTGCCTTTGAATGAATAAATTTTATAACTTAGCTAAATGCTAATTCGTTGCTCATATGATAAACGGACGCATTGATAAAGGGGTTAATATAATGTGTATGTTAAGAATTCAGTTAACCGTGTGATATTCTTGGGCGAACCCAGCTGCCAATCATGTAAACATCACGTGGGGTCACTGTTGATGTTTATATATTTTTTCCAACAGAAGCAAATTTGATACATGTAATATGGGAAATGTGATCTCGGATCTCTCCTGAGGAATTTTATGTGTAATTCTCTAGGCCTGTTACACTATAGTGTAATCATTCCTTTTGTTGTTGATCTTAGCAAATAAACCACATAAAAGACAGCCTGTGCCTTCAAGTCATTCCACTCTGACTAAAATATTCCCTATCTATTAAATTATTGCGTAATCATGAAAAGCAACAATAATTTATTACATTGTACTTATTGATGATATCAGGGGAAAAATTAATAACTAAACGGCGTATAAAATTCGTTTATTAAGCCATGTGTGTGCATTAATCCACATAAGTTGTTGTCATTTTCAAGAAGGAAAAAAACCCGATAAATATATATAAACCTGCCAATAAAAGACTGTAGAAAGCATTCCAATATTTTAGACTTATCACAGATGCGAATTGTTGCTTAAGAATTTTTGGAATGTTTTTAAAATATTCAATTTCTCACTGATTTTTTCATTTTTGTTGAATTCGTTATCAAAATCAGCATATGTGATGTTTCAAATTTTTTCTCTTTTATCTAACAAAAGTGTTATTATTCCACCATTGGATAAAAGTTATGAAATTTGAATAGGTCGCGAATTTTAAATTTTGTGTTCAGAATCTTCGAATTGTACTTATAAGGATTCACAGAATAGTAAAGAAAAACTCAATATATATTTTGATATTATTTCGATTCAATTTTAGAAATGAGTTCATAAATCATTTTTATTTATTTGAGTCGTTGATGCGGAACTGCATACTAAGTCATAGGCAATCCCTTGATGAATGTTATTCAAAATTTAACATGGGCCTAAACTGAAGTTGCTGAAACTGTAAATTTTGTAAGTCTATCTCTCTGAATTTTGTAATTATAGTGTTTCTTTACACACCAATAGAAAAACAAACTTTCTTTGAATAGATTTCATTCAAAATTTTAAAAATCCATAAATTTAGTATAAACAGGGTGGTTATAATTAAACTGACAGTGCTCACAGTGTTCTGTAACGCGATCTATTTGCGAGAATGACGCCACATTTTGTAGGAAGATTAAACAAGACGGGGGATCAAGGATTCCGAGAAAATAAAAATTAGTTCCAAAAGTCACCGCTAAGGAAATATGTGGCGCTGTGTGATAGAAAATACAGAGTTAACAAATGCAAATCAATACGGAAATAAATTTACCTTTTATTTTGCACATTCAAATCATGTTCAATGTGGCTGTCGTTTGTGGATCACATATTGCATTCTGTGCACAGTAATCACAACAGCAGAAAGTAACATGTCTGCTGGAAACTTCCGTACAGTCCGCAATATGTTATCCTTCCACTTAGCTAATGGGGTTACCTTAAGTCCAAAATCTATCAAGGAATTCTTCTGGACCTGGCTAAGTTGAAGGATAACATATCACGGACTGTACGGGAGATTCCTGCAGACATGTTACTCTCTGCTATTGTGAATCCCCCGTTTTGTTTAATCTTCCTACAAAATGTAGCGTCATTCTCACAAATAGATCACGCTACAGAACACAGTGAACATTGTCAGTTTAATTATAACCACCCTGTTCATCACATACCGAATTTCTACTGTATACTTCGAGGCAAGACAACTCAATAGCTAATACTAAAATGTCACTCATCAAAATCAGCTTAAATTATTCCCATATAAATATAACCAATAAAACCAACTAACAACGCTCTTACAAAGGAAAACAAAAACCAAAATCACATGACTGAGACTGAAGTTACAAATTTCTGGTTCTACAATATTTCTTTATATGTTTATACATGTCATGTTAATGTTTACCATGTTGCTTATTAATTTCCTCCTTTTTTCAAATTGTTTGTTTACAGTTGATGGCCTTAAAAATGTAAGGAGGTACCCTCTGTAAACATCAACGTTTCTCTGTAAGTTCAATTCATTGTCAAAATTTGTTTTTGGGTATTCTTTCTCTCTTCATTTAATTATTACTTCAAAACATATTAAATATGGCCTTACTGGATTTGATATCGATGGGATTCTCTGTGGGGATCCCTGGATGATTTGTTCTTTCTTTCTTTCTTTCCCTCTTCTTTTCCGTCTATCTTGTGCTCATCCAATTGATTACATAACTCAGTGTTGTTATAGATACCGAAGGTGCAGCATGGCGTAATGTTATGTCTACTTCAAAGCATTTTAGAATAATCGTATTAAACGACAAACCAAGATATTTCGAAACATATGTTTTTCTGATTCGGGAAGATTTGAAGTGAGAAGACTTTTCAAAATCTCTTGTTTGAATCTTGTGACGATCCACGCATACTGTAAAGAAGAGGAAATCCCTTCACACTCATGGTAAACAAAGCATGACTGACAAACAAGACACTATTTTAATTTTGGCACAAAATATCACCCGATTTAAAATGCTGTCAGCTCAAATAATATGCCTGGAATTTTCCTGGGTAACTCGCTTTTCCACAGCGTGTAACAGAGTTACTGTGCCGTTTTGGAATCGCATCAGATACCCTTGTTCTCAAATCCAATTTAAACTATAAACCTTTCGCCTCCCACCAGCACAACAAAGAGCAACAGATAAAAATCTAGAATCAGAGAAAGCAGATTTGGCCCCGTGTCAAACTACTAGTTGAAAAGAAGTATCTTCCTTGACGATTCAGATTGTGGCCCGCATTCAAACGTCAGTGTGGATTCTGACGAGGAGACGTCTTTCTTCCAGTAGCTACTTCAAAAGAACTCTTCGTCAGTGTGGGATTGACTGTCTTAGCCACCGTCGGGGGTGTTTGGCAGACAGCCCTTATGGTGACGCCTTGCCTTTCTGGAAAAGAAGCCCGCTCTGGTTTGCGAGTTAATCGACCATGAGACGTTTCGGAATTTTCCGATGAGCCAAGAAAGACAATGACTTGATGGGCGAAAACACATATTTCGGCTTCCAGGCCATTGTTTTCGAGTTTTGTTTGTAAAGCGATGAGTGTGGTGGGCGGAGTTTTTCGACATTCTTGAGGTTGGTTTGTAAACAAGTCGTTCCGAGTGATTAAAGAGGCAGAACTCATGGCAGTTGTCATTGATATATTGAAAAATATTAAGGTGTAAGGTGATGTTTAACAGAGATACACGGTAATTGTGGTGTTTCAGCTTTTCCACGAAATGCTGTCGTATGGAATTCAAACATGATCAATCACTTTTTGTCAGATTACAACGATGGATGACTATCTGTCGACATTCTGAATAGCCGTTTAAAAATGCTTCAAAAAATCTCTATTTTTAGTGACATCGTATTTCCAGGGGGCGGATTTTTGCATATAACCAATTATCAGTATAAATATCGTTCAGAATTTCAAAATTATGAAACATTAATTTCAGAAAATTATATTACATATAAGCTACGATTTTAAAATGAATTCTATGTAAATTTCGTTTTTATACTAAGATGACTATAGAAGTTTTTTCTTCAATTTTTTAAAAATGATTTCCAGAAGTAATTCTGATCAGTAACGATCTGAATTGAAAAACACTCAGATATGCATTTTTTTTGTTTAAATATCACTTTTGAAATTTTACATTAAGGAATTTAAGGAATGGTGAAACACAAGTTTTAAGTTATATGTATTTAAAAAGTAATAATGAACTCGTTAATGAAATTAATAAACTTGCAACTATATATTTTTACAAAAACCAATTTTTAAAATCAATAAATATTTTTTTGAAAATCGCAACTAATTTGTATACATTTTGTGAATTGATTCACAAAAAAAATCATGCCATTGACAATTTCAGGAAATACAAATCAATAGAATCTTCCGAAATAAAATGCTTAGTGATAACTGTATAAACTTGTTTATAAATCTATATATAATGCTGATCTTGGTAACAGGCCAAAATGGTGAATCATGCAAATATAATTAAGTATAGTGCTTAGATAGAATTATAAAAATATAATTTCTTTATTTTCCAGAATTAGTATTAAAATCATTTTTAAAAAATTATCAGTAAAAATTTGGATAACATTTTAAAACATTTTACGAAATTGAGATAATGACGAGTAAAATGCATTATTTTAGGAATTACATTAGTTTTGCTTTAATATGTAAAAATTAAGTAAAACTGTTGAGGTAAAGTAAAAAATGTACATGAATATTTTAACAAATGCATTAGTTGGTATCAAAATAACGTTTCTGTGCAGCCAAAAGCACAAAGAAACGGGCATGAATAAAAAATATTTTTAAAAGTTTTTACCTGTTCTGGAGTTTTGGAAATCAAAATTTATTTCCATTCTGCATTTCTTGTTGCGAATTATCTTCTTTTTAGGATAAGTACTATAGAATTTCCATATTCCACTAAATGTTTTAGTTTTTTATCCTGAACTTAATAGCACAGACAATTATTTTTAAAAAAAGTTTTTTTTCTTTTTTCAAACGAAAAAAAAGCCATTATTGCTATTGTGCGAACCGATATTTGGAAGCATTTAAAGAAATGCCACGATGTTTCAAATGCAAGAAAAAAAAAGATTTAAATCGAAGTATCGTTATTGGAGTGGTAACAAAGAACAAATTTGAGAAATCTTTACAGGTACTTCCTGTGAAAATGGACGAAAAAAAGACTTTCATACATTAATCATTATTCCAACTCAATTACACTTTTGTCTTCCAAAAAGGCCGTCACCCATCTTTAGAGGGAAAATTTCTTTTATATTCAAACAACACCTTCACAAGACTATTAAGTTATAATTCATCATTTTCTCAAAATCATTTGTCAGAGGGAAAATCCCAACAGAATCGCCAAGTTAGTTCTCTCTTCTGTTCCTCGTGGTTCAAACTGACAAAAATAAGACATTAATCATCCAAGCTGTTGTTCGTCTATCTTCCTTTGTCATCTGGTTGTTCCATACTATATTTCTTATTCTTCCAACTTCCGTGATTAAAGTATCATAATATTCTATTTCCAATCATGAATGGATTCCTTGAAGCAGTCATCTTGTAGCTGACAGCGGCAGGTGCTGGCTTCCGGCTGGCAGGGGCTCAGAACATCGATCATTAACAGCTCAGCAAGCTATTTCAAGAGAGGTCCGAAAAGCTTGTTGTCTTCTTTCTGGCATCTTGCACTGCCTCTGATGCACCAGGGTGGAGTTTAGTTTAGTTCTAGCCTTTGTCTTGAGGATGACAGCAAAAGTACCGGTCCTCTCTTTATAATTTGAGATACAGCATCGCCAGGATTTCTTCTTTTAAAATTGTTTTCATCGTGGTTGAAACGTCACTGGAGAGTTTTGTCTCGTCGGATGTTTTGAGTCTCTTATTTATACGAGTACATTTAAGGATTGGAACACTGGCTTATAGTCGGCATCACGTAAATTTGGTGGCAAAGTCAAGACCCTGGGTGGAAATGGCATTAGAGTGTTTACATAAAAGATTCATTGTGTCTGAAAAGTCAACATCCATGGTGTTCTTTGTTTTTCAAGAGAGTGATAAAAATTGATTTCTGTTTATGAACTAATCTCCTCTAACTTTACATATATCTATTCTGCTCGTATTACACTACAATTTTGCTTCCAGCATTGAACGTTTATGAAGCGAACCTTCAACTCTGGAAACAACATTACGTAAAAAAAAAACGATTTCTCAAAATACACACCCTATGGAGTGATCTTCCTTTCTTTATTTTATGTATGCAATTTAGTTCTTCCTTTGTTAAATAAGCGCTGTGGAAAAGGAAAATGGTATATGCATTTCGAATTATTCTGCTGAAAAAATTGATAACTGTATTCTTTTAAAATTCTATGAAAGCTATATTGTTCCCTAACGCACACACACTTACGAATTAAAAAATCAGGAAAGTTATAACCAGAAAAAGGGATTCAGGTATGCGGATTTGGTGTAAAGAGCATGAGTAAAATTTGCTCAGGTTTTTTCGATTTATCAGTTGTATTTAGCAAGTGACAGAATAACAAAGATATTTCTAGAAATGTATTTATCGCATCAAAGACAATTAACACGTAGAGATTTAACAAAATCCTACTCTCAAATTTTTTGAAGATATCTTCACTTTCTCTCACATATTTTGCATGTCAGAATAAAAATAGGAGGGGGGGACGATGAATTAAAACCCCATCTTTTATTATTCCGTTTATAACGTATGGAGAAAGAGTTGTAATAACCATTATTATTATTTTTTGATCTTCATATAAGGTTTCTGTGAGAACGAAGAATCATCAGCCATGTTTTTACATGTAAAGCGAAGACTTAAATCTTCGACCAATTTTGTGAAATGATTAAACTGTACCAAAGTTTGGATCAACATGAGGACATCCATCAACATGAGGATGACTAAACTAAATGACATGACATGACTAAACATGAAAACTTAAAAATGCAACAAATTTAATAAAAGAAACTTGGTTTGTGTTGTTAGCATCAAAATTATAATAAAAAGTATTTGCAAAAATCTGGGAAGAAAAATATTGTCCCCCTTTATCCCTTCATTTATAGTTATTAGAAAAAGCCTTGAAAGCGAATGAAGTGCATGTGTTGTATTCACACATTAAAGGCTCAATAATTGAAATATCAAGTTCATTCTCCACAACGGTGACCCGCGACCTTGAGTCATCAACTTTCTGCAACTGTTGTGGCTCCCTCTATTTGCCTCAAAAGTCGTCAAGCGCATTAGAAACAACAACCGACCATCATCATCTTCAGCACCAACTACTCACACTCACTCTAGTATCGTTTATCTCACCCCCGACTCACTAGTGGAAGAATATGTGGTGATAACTCATAAGCCAGGTAACATCCTCCGGACACGAGTAATTGCTTTTGTCTAGTAACTATGCTGCTCGGCTAAGAACCCAAACGGTCAGCACTCTAAATCCTGTCCGCATCCTCCACAGGAATGTGCTTGAACTAATTTTTTTAGGTAAACTTCTTTCCATCGGTTTTGCTTGAGGAAGTGCAGAATATTTCAGCTCCTCTCATTAACTGTTTCTCCTCATTTAATTAGTCTCCAATTATTCTCTCTCAAATAGTGGCATTTTTAACAATTCGCATCGCTTCTCAAATTAAGAGCATTTTAATATTTTACACTGTCGCTGCTTTTATTGACGACAGGTGTTTAAAGATTATCGAGTATTTTAGTAGTCATTCTCAATTAATTCTTTGCAAATAAAACCTAGCAAATAAATTTACAGCAAATTAAGCCTATAGAAATGTCATTTTGAGCACATGATTATATATATGAAATGAAATAAATAGGAATTGTGATATTTTTTTAGACAATAAATGCGAGACAAAGTTTTTGGACTCGTTTGCAGTACTGTAGTGACTCATTCAATGAAACAGTTAAAATGAATGAAAATATAATTTAACTTGCACGAGCACGTGGTGCTTGGCCGTTCAAGAAATGTTCTGACGTGATACATTGAAATATGCATAGCAGATTTCATTTTAATCTTTGTTTACGGTTATAAACATATATTTAAAAGTATTCAAAATTAAAAGTATATTCAAAAATAAGAAACATTTTTGTCGATAAATTCAACATTAGCAAAGTAGGTTTTTTTTAGTTTTAAAAATATCAAAAAATAAATAATAATAAAAACAAATAATAATAATTACAAAATTTGCACAAAAAATTTAAATTGATTTTGCTTCAAAAACATTCCGATCTATTTTCAAACGCTGACTCTAAATAGCAGCTTTTAAATCTTGAAGCTGGAGTGAAATTATTTCCTAATATTTACGTTTAAATTATATTAATTTAAATATTAGCAAAATTTACAGAAGCTTAGTAATTGAAAATTGCGCAAACATTAAAATATTTTGAGATTCATTCCCTATCTCAAGACTTAAGAAATACCATTAATTTATTATCACATGATCCGTTACTTTTCATTTGCACTCAATAAATATCTGTCTAAAGTATCATTGTTAACAGATCTGCAGAAATTGATTTATATTTGAAACTCTATCACCCGATACAGATGATAGATAAAAAATAAATTGTTATTTTAACAGAATAATGAACTTAAAATTTAGATACAATGTACCGGACAACTTTTTTTCTTCTAGGAAACAAAGTAGCGACAACTGTTATTTAAGTTATCTCTTCGTATGTTGACTCTTGATATCTTTGTAAGAGATAATTAAATAATTCTGATTAAATGTTATTTTAATTGGAGCAGGCGCCAGTGTATAATTGGCCGAACAGTTACAAGAAATTCCATTAAAAGATAACATCATAGTGATGAAATGAAAGGATATGCAACACAAAGAACCGTTATTCTGTATTTGCTCTAAACTTTAAGTCTCAAAGTTAATTAATTTTGTCAACATTTTCATTATCCTAATGTAAACTTAAAAGATTATACAACTTGAATCGCATCATTTTTTCAATAACATACCTCCTTAAAGCTTTGTCACCTTTTCACAATGAAGTAACTTTTAAAAGTGAGATATTTGAAGTATTTAAATATGAAACATTGAATGCTAAATAGTATGTTATAATATGTTTTAGATATTTAATGTAAAAGCATTATATCATAATTTTCGCAAAACTTTCATCATTGTTTTGCAAAATCTATAGTAATAGTTATTCCCTTTTAGTTTCTTTGTTACATTCATAATATCGTCTCGCTAGATGTATTCTTTAAAATTATGAAGAGCGCATTGAAAGTTAATCAATAATAATATTTATAGATCCCACTTAAGAGAAATAAAAAAGATTATACGATTAAAATTTCGAGATTAAATCCGAAATTTCATGCTGTATTTTCAAATGGATGAGAAACCATTATACTTAACATTGTGTAATTAAAATCAGTCTTTAAAAAATGATTTAGTGTTGAAGAAATATTAATAATTTTTGTTTTCTTATTTGATTAGCCAATGTCAAATAAAATTATGACTTGAAAAACTAAGTGTTAAGTTAAATTGTTCTGTTTTTTTCCTACTCAGTTTGTAAGCAGTTTTGTTGTCGTAGAAAGGAATACGGGTTGGTCAAAGAAAGCTAATTAAATAAGTCATTCCAGACTCTCCGACCCGTCCGAAGGCATACGAATAAACCATAAAACTGAATGACCAGATCGCCGCAATGGCAACACTCTCAGGAATTGTGGTTGAGTTCTAAGGGCCGTCACCGGCCACAGTACAACCCTTTCCGTAGGAAGTACGCCCCATCATCGATGGGAGGAGCCACCCCAACCTATTAGTGTACCCACCAGGTAGGCGAGATCCAACCACCATACCAGTAGCATCTCATCCCAATTTCGAAATGCCCTGCCCGGGAGATAAGCTAATTATTTAAGCTAAAGCAAAAAAAAGTACTCTTCTAATAGAAAAATTTGAAAGAAAAGTAAGATGATGTAATGTAACCCGCTTGATATTAGTAAACAATCTTTTACTCAAGCATAGTCATAACAGACTCAGCGACCAGGGTACTATGCAGAATTATAAAATGTACAATTATAAAATACAAAACTCATTACAACATAATACGCTTAGCTGCCTTTTATACGAGAGCAAATCAAAAAGTCTTTGCGCCTATTTTTTTAGCCAAAATACGGCTATGAATACAAAGCGAACATATACATTCCCAGCAGTGAACGTTCCTTGAACGTTACCAGTCGTATCTGCCTTTCGCTCAGATGAGCGGTGCTGCTATCAGTCATTTAAGATGGCGGTTGCTCTTCAGACGTCCACAGCTTACGAGCGGCGAAGTGTTATTCGTTTTCTATGGAGCAAGAGACAAACGCCCATAGCAATTCACAGGGAAATGCACCCCACGTATGGGGAAAAGTGTCTCTCTTTGAGAAGTGTTCAATGGTGGTGTCGTGAGTTTCAAAAAGGTCGTGAAGACTTGCATGGGAATGAGAGTGCACTGGGAGAATCTGGAAACCCACTTTACAGTCCAGACCTTGCTCCTAGTGATTTTCATGTTTTCGGTCCTCTGAAGAAGTTTCTGGCAGGACAGAGATTCACATGTGACGAAGAAGCCAAGAACGCGATCCGGCGGTGGTTCCACAGGCAGCCGGAAGAATTCTACCACAGGGGGATCTCTAATTTAGTGCTGCGATGGGAAAAATGTCTGAACCAGCGTGGTGACTATGTGGAAAAATAATGTAAGGTACGTAATACACTACATAAATTTGTAAATACCCGTACGAACCTGTTTTTGGTGAATAAAAATAGGAGCAAAGACTTTTTGATTTGCCCTCGTAAGACGTTACATCAAAACTGTTGAGATTCATGAAGGTCATTGAAAAAGAACATTAAAATATATTATAATTTAATTATAATAGTTTTTTTTACCTTTTAACTTTGCTTAAAAATAAAATAGATCCATTTTTACAAAATTCTCCATTCATTTCGTAGCCTTCTTTTTTGATGATAGGTAGAAAAAGTCCCATTAATGTAACGCAATAAATTTGTGATTTTACACATTTGAATTTAATAACATGCGTGACACCTGGCGGTAGTATGAGTGACACCTTGTTAAAGTCACCGGCTAATAGTGACAATCTATTGACATCAAATCGATATCACTGAGCTTAAATATATTTATATAAGTTATTAACCATAATATTTGGAGATTCTTGGAGTCATCAGCTATCAGTCAAATTGTCATCTTCACATCGACTATTGCAGAATAACTCGATTCTAATTGTGTAAATCGCTCCTTTCTTTTTACTTTTTAACTCTAGAATGTATTTCCGCTATATTGATGGGTCATATAAGGAAAAATAAGGTTATTAAAATATGTAGTATTTTTCGTCCTGCTACTATAGGCATGCTGTCATTATCTTTTTTTTAAAAAAACTGCATATCTTCAATCACGATTCGATGATTATTTTGTAGCTTTCTGTTCCGTTCTGTCTGTCAGAACTTGATGCTGTTTTTTTTAGAATAAGATTTGTGGTGTCAACAAAAATTCGTAGTCGAAAAATAAAAACTTTTCCCCTCGTGCTCTCTCTTTTTATCATAGCAGAACATGTTGTTGATTTTGGGATGGAGTTTTTGGAGTCAACAAAAATCCGTAAGAGAAAAATAAAAATTTTAATATCTGAACGAGCATCTCAAAAAAAATCAGCTTTTAATAACGCGTTGCCATCGCATTTACAAAAGTTCTGATTTAAAAACATAAGTTAATGACTATAGCAAATAAAATCTAGAAAAATGTCACTTTGCGCACGTGATTATATATTATGAAATAAATAGGAAATAGGATATTTTTAAAACAATCAATGCGAGACAAAGTTTTTTTTGGATCGTTTTTGCAATACTAAAGTGACTCATTCAATGAAACGATTAAAATGAATAAAAATCTAATTTCACTTGCACGAGCACATGGTGCTTGGCCGTTCAAGAAATGATGTTCTGACATGATACATTGAAATATGCGTAGTAGATTTCATTTTAATCTTTTTTTACTACCTTCAACAATTACAGGCTGGCTAATGCATGTATCCCTTACCATTATAGAATTGCCTATAAATAAGAGTTCGCTTCTTTTCAAAAGCATTTGTACCCAATTGGCAGACATTACATCTAAATAAAGATGTACGAATTCTGCATTTGTAGGACTAACACTTCATTAGTAATTGGGGGTAAGAAAGGACTCTAAGGATACAGCTAAACAAAAGCACTTTCTTTTCTGTTATTCTTTCTTTTTTCTCCGATTTCATGCCACCCCAAAATAAATAGGAATTTTTTTTCATTCCATCGTCAAAACACGCACTCTTCACCTTTCCTTTCCATCTTCATTTTCATTTAATTAATTGGGAAAAAAAGTTAAACTTTCTCATTCATTTTTTAACATCACTCGATGTTTATTATAATTCTCTTCCACGGTTTACCTCGGACGAACTTCTAAAAGGAATTTTGTTTCTTATTTTTGTCCTTTTGCCCTCGACCAGAAAAAATCTTTTCGTGAAGAAAATTGAATTTTCTCCTTCGGATGCCGAGGACAAGCCCTCTTCTGTTTCTGTGACATCCCACAGAAGTTACGGGATCCAAAAATAAATAAAGAAAGAAAAGCCCTTCTTTTTTTCCTTCTACGAATTAGTTGGCATTAATTTTTAGGCTAACGAAAGTCGCCAAGGCTAAAACTTACAAGTTCCTTCAGGTACGTCGTGACCTTTCTGGGAGGATGTTTTAGTATGTATATTATTTGTCATTCTCAACTGTCATTCAACTATGATTGAAACACGCAGGGGTATTAAGACACGTGAGATCGTTTCCAGGAATGTTGGTTAAAAACTTGACGGAGCACCAAGTGGGTGAGGATAATAGATTTACTCCCCTTCAGGCAACATTTCATTCGGTCATCCATCATACAAATCGCATGTCACTCACAGCACTGAGTTTCTAATACATTAGTAACGAAACGTGCAGCGGAGTTATCACGACACTGGCCGATGCCAACTTAGGGGCCGACTTGACCTTCAGGTGCTCATTTATTTTCATTGGACGAAGCCGAGAAATTTAAGTCTGATCACTTTTCGACATCCATCTTTGCATGTAACAAATGACCGCCCTGCCGTCCATTTTGCAAGAAATAAAAGATTTATCACTTTGTAGCAAATCCCACTTAAGGGACAAACTTGTAGTTGCTTAAATTATTGTAGTGTTCTCATGAAGGGTGCCTTTCTGCCAGGAATTCTGGTCGTCCAGTTGTGCAGTGAAGTCTTTTTAGTACATCATTCTTCTTGTTGTATCGTTTTGCTATTTCTTGATTCGTTTTTTTATTAATCTATTCTACTATTATAAATAAGAAAGTTTGGACGGATGGATGATGCTAATCAATCACTCTAAAACGGCTGAATGAAATTGGATGAAATTTACCCGATATAGATTATATTCTAGAATAGGACGTAGTTTACTATTTATTCCTGTAAATTGAATCGTTAATTTTTTTAATTAACTAAAAACTAACTTTCACACCAGAAATCTTCATTTCTCCTCCACCAAATGCGCAGGACTTCAGTTTTTCCCCCAACGCTAATGAGGTTAGGCTCAACATGTTTTCGACTGATTAGTTCAAACGTTTCTGTATATTTTTAGTGTTTGATGCATTTAAAATTAAACATTGTTATTTCATATATTTTTATGGATTCATTTTTAAGTACTTTTGAATTAAGATAAAACATAATAAGAGAAATTAAAAGTTTCTAATCTGTATCACATTACCTCAACTGGCGTAGAAAATGCACGCATTTTGCGTTGCCCCAAAGGCATTAAAAATTCACGCATTTGCAGTGTTTTGTAATTGTTGACAACTGCATTTTCCTTCTAATTGAAAATTAAAAAATTATGTGTATAATACTGTAATAGCTACCTCAATTTTGGTTGATAAATAAAATAGACTTGACTTAATTTTAAAGAAATACGAAAATGATTGGCTGTTTCGCTTTACTTAAGGTACACACTGTAAATAAATTATTTTTGGGTAGGTTGTATGCTTTTCCATGCGTGCGAAGTCACAGGTAAAAGCTAATAAATAATAAATTAAGATCTATTTTTCAAGAAATAAAAAATCTTTGTTGCAAAGTTCATTTTAAGGATAAACGCAGAATTGCCCAAAAGGCTATAGTGGTTGCACCTATTAAGTTTCCATTTTTGGGAAGAAAATATGATTTTTTAAAAAATATACAATGTAACCCCCTTAGTCCAAATTCTTTTTTTCTAATTAAAAAAGGCGAATTATTTTGATACCACAGGACAGATTATATATCGTCTAAAATCGTAGGGTAAATTTTTTAAGCGCGATTCGATTCATAGCTATTTAATTATAATCCAAAATCATCTGGCTAGATATTTTATATTCAATAAAATGCATTCTTTTCTTAGCAAAAATGGAACAGTTTTATTAAATAATTTTTCAATACTAAATTTATAGATATTGAATATTAGCTTGTTTTTCCTGAAACGAGTAAATTTGATTTCGATTTTAAAATGAGGATTTATGAAAGTCAAGCTGGTGACTAGTTTAAGTAATCATAAGTCACTTATTGAAAATAATTTTTCACATTCACTCTCTTATCACTATCAATTTACCTTTAGGTATTTTTATTGGATTTTACTTTTCAAAATGAGCATTACGAAATTCTGTTTCCCAATCGATTCAATTTGAAATTTGATACAAATCTGCAATATTGATAGTAAGACCATAGATTAAGTGTTATATTTTAGGTTAGGTGTTTGTAGTTATCACGTGACATGTTAAAGAATGGAGAGTTGGTGGTAAACCAGATATTTTGCGAAGTCTATTTAAAATTTTTATGCACATCTTCATCTCTAATGATAAGACAGGTTGAATTTTTAATTTCATTTTATTCTACCACGAGAAGCAGGAATAATGTACAATCAAAAGTGACGAACACAAACGAAAAATCTAATTAAACTTTTTATCCCTCTGAATATAGCTAATTTAGATTTTAATAGGGATCTTTAACGCATGTCAATCACATGTACAGCTCGTGCAAGGGAACCTAGGGATCTTTTGATGAAATTTGCGTGGTTGAACAATTTCTATCCCTACACTCAGTGCCGGCGTTTTGCTGATTCAGCAACTTTACGAAGCTTCTGTTGAATTAATTAACTAGAACAAGTGGAATGGATTAGGAAATAAAAGAACATTTTAGAATGCAGTTACTATGGCTAGCTTAGATGGAAAATTAAGAAATTAATTTGAATTTAAATATAGAGTTAAAAATATCATTGCATATCTGTGTGTGCTTGTAATTATACTTTAAAATTAATTAAACCCTAATTAATTTCCCAAGTTTTATCCCATGGTAACTTTATTCTAAAAATATTCTCTTATTTCCTGGTTCCATTCTATTTGTTCTAGTTCATTAATTCAAAGAAATTTTGTAAAATTGCTGAATTGGCTGAAAGCCAACAGGCTCCCACACTCCGAGAGAAGGGATAACGAATCATCACTTGTTCATCGACTCACATTCCTTCAAAAGATCCCTATAATTCCCTTACATGTGCTCTTTTTTGTGCGGAAACAATTATTTTTGTCCTACACATCAATCAATTACAATGATGTTCTTCGTGCCCTTCTTCATCCGTCGATGCAATTTTCGAAATCGAACATCTGCTTTTAAATAGGAATAACATCGTGGTGCAAGCTTGGATGAAATGACAACCAACTTCTGGGCGATATGGTTGGCCGACCCTATTTCAGCGTCATTATTAAAGGCATGTCATTTCAAGAAATTGGAATTGTCTTACCTCCTACTCAGCCTCTATCTACAACACATTAACAAATTCACACAAAAATACCAGATTCTGACTATTGTTCCGTTTCCATTGAATCCACATTATACATATTGGACCTATCGATACATTTCGATACTTTATTTCTTATAAATGTGGTATATAAATAATCGCCAGGAAATTCGAGCTTAAAATTTTGATTCGAGCTAAAAATCTCTTCTTTTCAAAACTCTCTGTGTTCGATATCTATGATAACTACTTCTAACTTTGTCTATCTATGACAAAGATAAAAACGGTTCTAGATAGAAGGTTGAAATTTGGCTTACAGTTTCTTGCCAAATATGCGGAACCGAATAAAATTGGTTTCAAGGAAGTGTGTTTGTTATAATACCTGATAGATTGACTGTATACCATTCAATACTTTCAGAAACTAATATGAATCAACTATTTCAAATTCGATATGGGTTTTTGTGACTACAAGTGAAATTTTCGTGTCAAATTTTTGTTTCAAACGGTAGCGAAAAAGCATATGGAAAAAAATAAATTCCATTTTTGGATATTAGGAACGTACTCCAAGAATTAATCTCCAAACAACTCATATAGAATAACACGATAAATTCGGTAAAAATGATAAATTCCAGCCAAAAGTTAATATTTCACAACTATTGAACACCAATTCCATGTAAGCCGTTTCCTGGTATGACAAATTTAATAGATGTTATTCGAGAAAGTTTTGATGTGACTACTCTCAATGGTTTGTTTATTATATTATTAATTTTTAACAGCGATCAATTTTAGTTACAGATTTATAAATAAATAATCTCATGAGCATATACAAGATTAAATACCTTTTATCAAAGCAACTGCTGTATTTAATCCAAAACAATAATTTTCTTTAAAATTATTATTTCATTAAAAAATAGAGAACTAAAAGTAATTTTTATTTAAAATTCTAAACAAGGGAGATATGAACGCTTTAGGAAGCACTTTAGCACTACTCGAAAACATTTTTGTTAGTTTGTGACCTTTCTTAGAACAGAAGAGAACTATTTTGCATATTTATTAGTCAATTTACGGAATTCTTTTTTCGTGAAGAACTTCCTTGAGTTCAACCATCTGCCCATTTCTAAAACCATCTGCCTCTCCAAAAACTGAGGTGATTAGGGACAATAATACAGTAACGTTGTCACTTCAATTCTTTTTGCTGTTCTTGCTGGAAGTTCACGGAAAAGTCTTATTTTTGTTAAGACCTGTTTCGTCAAGGTTCTTTTCGTTCGCAAACATTCGGAAAAGACCACCTGTCTTTCGGTTTCATTCACCGCGTCCCAATCTCCAGGCCTTAACCAGAAGAAACTGAAATGTCGGTTGTAATTATGAGGGAAGAGAGATGAATAGATTACACCGTAAGTAAAAATGCAGTGACGTTTGATGATTGAGAGATTCCAAGATTAGCAATTAAGAATTTTTTTTGTGCGGGAATTTTTCTTTTAGTCTAATTGCTTTTAAGGTAATGTGATATTTTGTGAATAAGATAGCTTAAATTAAAAACTCGAAGGTAGAAGTTTTCGATGAAAAAATAACACCTGCTCAGAACACTGAGTGGTATTAATATATATTTTTTGTTTAATGGATTTAGCTTAAATGATAACAGCGAATCAGAGTGTGGTTGCTTTGTATAATGTATATAACACTGTATTTTTCTAAAATTAGAAACATATTTTTAATCTTCTGCGAAAAGTAATAAGATGCGTGATTATACAAGTATGAGTTTATTAATTCATTTTAGAACATATGAAGCTAAAAAATCTAGTTAACTGATAAGTAGTGATGGACCATTTCGTCTATTCAGATCACATTATGAAGCATTTTCTTCAAAAGGTTATTCAGGTGGGTTTTTTGTTTCTTTTTTATTTAAGATGCTAATGACTTATCTTAGAATAAATTTTTCATTTATAAAAATTCTACTTTATAAAGAATAATATATGTTTATCAATTTCGTAAAACAACTGTATGAAAATGTATAGAGATTTTTATATTCTTATTTGTTGTGACACATGACAATGTGACACCCATATTTATGCACGATTATATTTAATCAAAGCTTGATGCTTATAAATAATGTAACGTAATTAAATGAAAAAAAATGGAACAGACAGAAAAATGTACAAGTATATTTGACAAATTTATTCTAATATTTACTTTACAAAGTTAATTTTAAGACAACATATTTTACAAAACTTATTTGACTTGATGCTCCAATATTTTATAAATTACAGAATTTGAATATTTGAAAAATTTATTTGGAAGCTAGGCTATTTTTTGTTAATCAACTTGCCTTTTGCCCTTCCTCGGCCCAGATGTACTAGGCAATTAACTGGCCCTCCGAACAACAATTCCACCTCGGATATTTTTCTTTCCTAACAAAAGCACTGAAAATCAATTTTAAAAGAATTCAAATTAATTACTTAAGTGTTTGCAGTTTTATAATAATCTTTATCTAATAACGGTATTAAAAATACTATATTCAGAACAACGAGTTAAATAATTAGAAAGCATTTAAATTTTTAGCAAAGAACAACTAAAGTAAGATGTAATTCAATAACAGAAAGTAATCAGCCATTTTGTCTTTCTCTTCTAAAATTATTATAAATCTTTAACATATTGCGATGTTTTAATCCTATTGAAGACTATTTTTCAATAAAACCCGAGAAAGCTGTCGAGAAACACGTATTATAATTATACTTATTATAGCCTAATCTCCTTTAGTGATCAGCTAATTTGCTGGGGATAGTGAATATATTTAATTTTTGTTCAATTGTTTCAATACAGCTTCATAACTATGATTTTTTTAAATTGTCAATCGTGCAATTTAATTAGACAATTAACGCAATTTAATTAGGGGGAGTGTTAATTTATGAATAAAGAATTCTCCTTCAGATATGTTGACGAGCGGCGCGAATTCTGGTCGCAAGTGGAGGCCAGAATTCGAGTCTGAGGCTTCTTGTGTACAGCCGATCAACCCGCCACCACTGAACGTAGCAGTATCGATAAGAGTCGAATCTGAGGTTGGGTTCAAATGGACTTATAAATCATGAACTATTTACTTTTTTCTTCATCTAAGGTGATATTTTTAGAGCTTTTTGTTGTATATATGTATCAAAAACAAAAGGTGAAACGAAGATAAATTAAACGATCAATTCCTACCAATGCCCTTTGCATTACTGTTTCTAAATTGTAATTTTTAAGGATTAATTGATGAATTAGCAGAAACAAAATGGCACATTAAATAAACGCATTAATAATTTCGTATTTTACTTCGTGCTCGTATTTTTTTACTTGACAAAAAATTAGGGCCACCTATGGCTTTTTTGCACTCGGACCTTTTCATAGTGAAGGGAATATAGGAATTTATATGGCGTCCTGTTTTGTTAGAGTAACTTTAGATTTCAGTTTAAATTGAATCAATCATCCGTGAACAGAAAATTTAATTAATGATTGGTCACAGGAGTTGTCATGTAAAAATTATGTTTCTGCTCATTGTAATTCGAGACTCATTCGATTTTAATTTTGCGTACACAATAGTAAAAGAATTCAGTTTTTAAAACTGCTTTAGAAAAAAAATCCTCAATTAATTACATTCACCAAGTACTGGAAATCACGTTTTCAGACTGCTTAAAATGCTCGCCCTTTCTTAAAATTGAAATAAACGAAAACTAGTTTCGTATAGAGCCATATTAATTTAAGTGTCTTCGCTTATCTATTCAAATGATTTGTTAAAGTTTCATCACTTTTATCATCTGCACTTTTTAACATGTTGCAAGTCTTCCTCTAATTTGTATTCTTCGAAAGTTGAACATAATTTCAAACTTGAAAAATTCACGTGCCTAAAATATTTGTTTCTTTTATAAATTTCTTTTTTTTTCTGTTCTTGACGCCCTTGGCGAAAAGCTTGTTCTCTGAGATTGATGATTGTTGAAATTTTCAATTAAATATTTAAAAAAAAACAAATACCATAGATACTTTTAATTTCTCCCTCACTGTAAAGTACTACAATTAATGAGTAGCTTCAAATTTCGAGAGGTGTGTACATTGTTCTATATTAGAAGCCTTAAAGGTTTCTATTTCCTGTAGTATACATCTCTTAAATTTTGTATTATCTCATTTAAAATATGAACTTTAATTTGAAATGTAAGTAATTAACTAATATAAAAACACGCTTGCTAAAAAAATTTTAAAAATGCTTTTAAAAAAGAAATTTTTTTTAAAGGATTTTAAAAAAATTTCTTCATTACTTATTATGTGAGATGACTCCCTAATTGGAAATGCAAAAAAGAAAGTTTTTAAAAGCATATACATGTTGAAGTCTGCTCCTAAACTACTATAAGATAAGTCCTATTTTCTTTCTTTAAAGAAAAAAATATCTAGAATGAAATATTTGCAGCAACTACGAAAACTATTTTTTTTACAACTGTGCTAAACCTGTCGTATTAAAATAAGCCTAAAAATATATTTGAAAATTATTTGAAAAAACACAAAGAACTATCAGCACTTAAAATATTATCATTAAAAGGGTAGCATATGCTTTTTAGTATATAACGTTGAGAATGTTATCGTCAAAAAATTCGAACTCGAGAATTCAACGAATTTTCTCTTTTCATACCTCTCTGAATTCGGTCATTTTCAAACTGTATTTGTTGTATATTAACACAATAGCTCAAAAATACTTTAAACTATATGGATGAAATTCGGTATATGGTATTTATATCAAAATTACAGATTTCAATTAAAATGTGAACGAAAAGCCGAATTCTTGATTAATTCTAATTCTAAATAAAATTTTAAAAATAAACTCTTCAGTGGACAGATTTTTTTTTAAAAGTATAATTGGACCAAATTTGATAATTCTACATCTAACGCTTTGTCCTGCGTCAAAACAGATCCACGTATTCTTATTTATTATTATGTAATAAAGATTGATTTTTTAAACTTTTTCGTTAACTTAGTAGTACAGAGAAAGTATTGTAATCGTTTGACACATCGGTTTTGAGGAATTTCTACATTTTAGATTTCCTCGAATTCAAAAAGTATATTTTTAGCCAATTCCAATCCGTTTGTTTGTCTGTGATAAAAATAACTCAAAACTGTTTTGAGCTAAACAGTTGAAATTTGTATACGGTCTTTAAATTTGCATATTTGTATCAAATTTTGAGTAAATTCTGCTCAAAGGAAGTCTATCTTTCGTTCGAATATAAGTTAACACGACAATTATGAAACAAAAAGAGCTAGATAGATAAAATTCTGTATTTAGTATCAATAGTGTGTCAAATTTTGAACTGTACCCTAATACGGGTTAACAATCTGTTGGTCCATACTTTTGGAAATATGTAAATCTTACAGTTAAAATTGTAAAGATTTAGATCTATCAAATTTGGTATGGAATTTTGTGACAGTAAGTGCATTTTTATGTCAAGTTTTCGTATCAGTCGGTTGAGAAAACGTGTTTAAAACGCGAATTTGGTTTTCTGATATCATTAATCGCATACCAGGTATTAATCGCCAAATAACTTGCCAAGGGCGACTAGAATTCGCAAATAATTCGCCAACGTTTAGTAAAAATTCTAAATTTACTCTAAAAGTTAATATTTCGTAACTATTTTACATTAATGTATTGCAAGATGCTCTCTGAAATGATAAGTTTATTTGAAAATATGCAAGAACGTTTTGGGGAGAAAATTGTCTCTATTTTTGCTTTTTGAAACAATAAAAAGCGATGATTGAAAATATCGAAGAGTTATATTTATTCGATTTCAGTGGAGATCCAAGTGAATCGGATATACAAAAATTCAAATGATAGATTAAAATTCAAAAGTGATTTTAAAACAAGACATCAGGAAACTTCTTTGCAAAGATAAAAGAATACAAAATAACTCTTTCGAACTTCTTTTAATAAAATTTAAAAATTTAATAAGCATAAAATATAACAAACTGAAAGATTTGCATTAAAAAAAGAAACAAAATATTAAATAATTTATGAAGATCCGCCTCTCTTGCTCTATTATTTTCTTAACTTCGATGTTCTCTTTCTTCTCTCCAAAAATCAATTATGATAATTATTCTAATGCAATTAATGAATATTAGTTTTCCGAGCATGTCTTCCTTGTTTATTTTCGTAGTAGCGTTTGAAGTTTATTGGGTTTTTATGGAGATTTGATGGCATGAATATTCTTCTGAATAATTCGATGTATTTATTTAACCCCTTAACTGCTGAGTTTTCTTTGCTATCTACGATAGATTATACCTTCCACTTCTGAAATACGCTGTCCTAATGATTAAACTAAGAATCTGTAGAATACATTTGTGTATTCCTTGCGACAAATTGTAGAATGATTCAATTTTAAATTATAGATTTGAAAAGCAGTCATTCAATTCGCGCATGCGCATGATGTTTAAACATTATTGTTTATTGAGTAGATTTCCATAGGAAGATTACATAATGCAATGATTTTCATGATAAAACTTTGATTTTAAGACTTGGAATGCGTTATTAGCTATATAAACATCTTGATAAGCTTGTCAATGGTTCATTTAGCTCAAAGGGGGTGGAAATGATGGGGGTGTTGAAATTTTCATTTCGCTATTACTTTCTTAATATTAAAAAAATAATACGATGAGCCAAATTAAAAAAATAATACGGAAAACTTTTGTATTTTCTTTTGTGTTTACTTGGATTTTGTATTTTGATACTGCAATATCTTAGAAGTTAGGGATTGAAAATTGATTTTCTTAATTTTGACTGTTTTTAACATGAGTAATTTATGTTGACAGATAGTAGATGTAAAAGAATCTACCTTTGCCTACTAACTTGTATCATTTGCAATTGATTTTGTTTATTTCAAATCTTCCAAATAATTATTTAATTATTATGTCAGAACATTATATTGTTCTTAAATAAAAAAAATCCGTTTTCTAAAAATAGAATTTTTTTTATCTGCACGAGCACTCAAAAAGTCAGCTTTTAATAACGCGTTTCTATTGCATTTACAGAAGCTCTGATTAAAAAAATATATATTAATGACTACAGCAAATAAAACATAGGAAAATGTCATTTTGAGCACGCGATTATGTGAAATGAAATAAGTAGGAAATGTGATATTTTTTTTAAACAATCAATGCGAGACCAAGTTGTTTGGATCGTTTGTGATACTAAAGGGACTCATTCAATGAAACGATTAAAATGAATGAAAATATAAGTTAACTTGCACGAGCATGTGGTGTTTGGAAGTTCAAGAAAGGATGTTCTGACATGATACATTGAAATATGCATAGCAGATTTCAGTTTTTACCTTTTTTTTATTTGCTTTTAATTTTTGAGAAGTAAATATTGATATTAAAAAAATCTGTAACAAAGAAATATGTTTAGGTTTGATAAAAAATTTTACTACCTTAAATTGAAAATGTCAAAAATAAAAATAATTTAGTTTGAATTTCAAACTGAATTTCAATGTACGAATATGTGATAAGCAGTATTGGACGAAATACCAAAAGGTAATTAGACATCTCTCCTAATAATATTCCTATAGACTTTAGAGTTACCAAATTTAGCCTAAATATTCTTTGGAGAATGAGAATGTGAACCTGGAAAAAATATTTTGATATTTAATAAATTTGTGATATTTTGACTTTAACCGCAATAATTCCAGAAAATATTATAATATAAAACTTATTATTAATATTTAAATCTTTATACTTACTCTTATACTTTATTTATACTTAATCCTTAAACAGTTATTTATAACAAAGCCAAATTTTAATAACCGCTCAAATTTTCATGAATTTTTGAAAATTTTTAATTAATTATTATCTTACTTAATTGTCAAAAAATAACATATAAATAATCACATCATATAGTAAAAATTGAAAAAGTAGAAAGATGGAAAGATGGGACTCAGAGACGGACTGTATCGTCTTCTCGGCCTATACAAGAAGAATTGAAGCAGCTTTAGCTTTAATAGCTTAACTAAAGACATTCTGTTAGAATGTGGAGAATCGACAATGAGCTCTGCCTAAAGGAACATCAAAGGGGAGGGTTACCGCAACAACAAATGTCGATGCGTGAGTGAAATATAGTTTAATTAATTTATTCTATTAGGTAAATTGGACCGACAATCAGTTAAGTGAAATGTATTTACCTCTTGTGAAATTAATGAGAAAAGTTAGGTCTAAGATAAAAGAGATGAAAAATTTTACTTTTTAAAAGATCAATCAACTTGCAAAATAATTAATTTAGCAAGATATTTGACATTGACTTCTTTCATGAAATAATTTTTTATTAGAACAATATATTAAGAACCACCTATTATTTTTTCACTACTATCCCTTCAGACTGAAATATTTATATTTGGGTTATTAAAGCAACAATGTTTCTTTATAGTAATAAGTGGGAAGTGGAATTCTTTCGAAGATGTTTCCTGCAACGTTTCATTCAAATTGGCATTTTTATAATATGAATTATTCGCTGAAATATGAAAATCACTGAAACTTTATTCAAATTCTAGATTTATATAGGACACTTTTTTCAATTATGTATTTTTCATTTATTCAGTTTTATTCAAATCATTCAATTATTGGCTCATTTTAATAAAAAATAATGGCGAGAAAGATTTATTAAAAATAATCAAATTAAAATTTATAATAAATTTATATGTTCTAAGTAAAAGCAAGCATAACATTCGTAAAGTAAGCTTTTTTCTTTGTTATAACTATTGGTGAATTCTTATCTCGGTTAGTGATAAATCAAATTGCATTGCTGTACAGGTTATTTAAACATTTGTACCAGTTACCAAATTTGGTACAAATTTTTTTTGAAGATAGGAAAGTGCTACTCATAATTACTAATTTTTTTGCAATAAATTAAAGAAACAAAATATGACATCTAATCAAATCATCAAAAAAAGGTCGATTAATAAAACAATTTGGTTACATTACTTATGAAATTAAAAATAGTTTTATCCTCAAATTGTATGTAATTTAACATATCCTTGTGCATTAAGCGCATATCAGAGATTAAACCCCAAATGGAAAAATCGTCTCCTGATCAATTCAGTAAAAACATTAAATTCGTGCCAAAGTTTAATATTTGGTAACTACTGTTCACCAATGCCCTACAAGATATTCATCGTCTTACTTAAAAACCACAATTTTAGGTGGGGGGAGAGAGTTAGTCCCTTTATAGGAGAATGTGCGAGATGTCTGGAGTGGGTGGGGGAAGATCTGTACTTTTTTAATAAGATATGAAAAGTCATGTCTCCTAGATATGTCATCAGGACTCAAAACTTTTTTTTAAAAATAAATTTTCAAAAACCCTTACCTTGAAATAATATTTTGTCAAACCGCCCTTTGCATGAAAAAACATAATTTCCTAATCTTGGACCGATTTCGCCTATTTGTATTTCCAATTGAAGCTAGTGGCACTTAAAAATGGTGTAATCAATTGTTGTTAGTCTCTATATCCATCCCTTATTTCATAAAAAAGTCTCATAGGCATCATTTCATTTTACTTTTTAGTTAGGGGGAAAAACAAATCTGAATCTTCCTTTCTTATAATCATTGATTTCAGATGATTAATTTTATTCCAATTTTTTTATTTTATTCGAAATTGTATGAATCCTAAATATTTCATCAAAGATCGCCCGGCTACTTAGCCCTCCATTTTTAAGAGATATTGCAGCAAAAATATTTTGGGATTAAAATCTACCTCATAAACTAGGATATTTCGTCACTTTGAGTTCGTATCAAACAATGCGGAGTTCCTATGATTATTATGCTAATATTGTTTAAAATGAGGTTTTCATTTGATAAGATAGTTCCGAAAACTTTCTCAAAATTGATCCACATTACAAAATAATATATTGTTTACGAAATCGCACAGCTGATCGCTGAAGGATTCTAATGTAATTTAAATTGGTTTAAGAACTTATTCTTTTACATTTTCATTTAATTATAATTCAATTTTTAACAATTAATTTTAATTTAACAAACTTTTATTCAATGATTTATGTTGAGGCTAAGAAAGGTTTATATTTTGAATTTAGAAAAATGGTCCAAAATTTATTTGAATTTCAATCTCATAGAAATCGTATTTAGACTCTAAAAATAACGCAATTCTTTTAAACGAATGCAAAAACTTAGTAATATGTTGTATTTACTCATCAATATAAGAAAAATTCATTTTATAATCGCTTTACGAAATTCAAAATTTTCGTGAAAAATGCTCAAATATTTAACCGTGTTAAAATATTCTATTTATTATTATCGCGTGACAATAATTCTTTGAAACGTTTCATTCTTTCTTTTTGGAGAATTTTAGGTACAGCCGACCACCCCGCTACCACTGAACGAAGTGGTACCGACAGAGTTACCGTGTCTTCGGTGGGACGATCCAGGATTTCCAATAAATTCTGTTTGTATTTTAGAACGTCTAAAAGTAGAATTAAAAACCTTAGGTTTTTTAACATCAGTTTTCTTTGAATTACGATAATGTCGTTGACTTTATTAATTGCCGTTTTTAACTAAAATACCTAGCAATCAAGATACAGTCCAATTCTAAAAAACCTTCATTTATTCCAAGAGTTCCTTAAATATTTCTTTTTGTATCCTTTCCCCGAAACGGCACGCTAAAAAGTATCCCGAAATATCTCCCCCAAATTCTAAAGTACAGCCCAGTGGACAGCGGTGATGGATAGCTTTAAGTGGACAAAAAAAATAATATAGAACAGTGTATCTTCCAGCTTGTAAGAAGTGCGTTCTTTCAAATGTACCGCCATCATGTAATTGATGCAATAATGTATCAGAATTAAAAACGCATTTACCAAGTCAAATCCGCTGACGATCAAATGTATAAGAATACCCTAATAACATTTATTAAAGATATATACATTTTGTATTTTAAAGTAGCAAGAATGTATAAGTATGGCCGAAGGCTCATCACAGATCTTGGGTCTCTGTAATCAAAGGGTCAAAATAAAAAATAAAAAATGGCAAAGTAGAAGGGAAGGGGGGGTAGGATCGGAAAAAAAATCACCTACCACTTTTTTTTTATCTATTCGCTCCAAGAGAAAGAATGGAATATAAGTTTCGCGGTCTCTCTCAGGGTGGGGACGTCATTACTTCAGGAAGGGGCAGATCAATCCATACATTTCCGAACATTCAGTATTATAATTAACATGGGGTTGAATAGGTAAAAATAAAACTGGTTTGAAATGCCGTGGGTTAGAGGTAACTTTTTTTTTGACTTGCCTACTTCTTTTCGGTTTTTTTTATTTATATATTTTTTGTAACCTTGTGGTTTGAATATGTATGTAGAGACACACGCAACGAAAAGAATGGCAGTATTTCAAGAGGAATTTTCAGTTACAAAGAATTCAAAAAAAATCGCTGATAAAAATCACGATTCAAGATTCTGAATAATTAGTGAAAAAACAAACAGTCGATCTTCAATCGTTTGAATATTTTTTTTCATAGAATTCTTTATTATGTTTATGCTTTCTTTCAAGGAAGATGTAATATTTTACTGGTTATTAGATAAAATGTCTATCATATATGTATTACACAATTACTACATGTAATATATAATAAAGATATAAGAAAATATAGCTCATTTAATCGACGATAGCATTGACTGTCAAGGATGTTGCTATAAAGGAAACAGAAACGTACAGCCCTAAGTTGTCAGAAAATTCCAAGAGAAAACGTCGTCTTTTATGTCATTGAAATATCTCTTACAGCTTTATTACACTAATCGGGCATTGCATAGAATTTTGAAGATAAAACAATTAATATTATACTGGCACTCTTTTCCTCCTTCATTTTTTTCATATTATAAATAAGTTCATAATTAACCAATCATTCTTGAAATTTTTAAACATAATCATTTGTTTATTTTATAGTCAAGCCATACCGGCTTTCTGGCACAGAGGTAGAGTGTCTTCCTCGTGTTCTGGGAGTCCCGGGTTTGGGCATGGTTGTTTTTCTGTGTGCTATCTGTTAGATGTGTGACTGTGCTCCCCTGTGAAAATAGGCTGTGCAAGCAAATGTGTTGAGTGTGTAGCTAAGTCGTACTCTTGGCCCTAGTTGGCGCTACTTCACAAACAAGAGACGGTCCTTTCGGCTTAAATCTGCTGCTGTATCAGGGGGGGGGGGGCTTTTCCATGACAAGTGCCGTAGGTAACAACAACATAGTCAAGCCATTATCACATCGAATTACAATGCCCAGAAGTTAAGAACTTCGGGTTTAAGAACTCAGTTTATCTTACCTTAAATCGACAGATGATTATCTTGGTTAGAAATGTGTCCGTTAAGAGTTTAAATATTTTATCCGAATAACCCAATTTTATTGGTACAATAAAACCCTGGTATCTCCTAAATTCAGAAAGGAGCAGTGCTGAAAAAAATTAAGCATAAAATACAATAGAAAAACATTTCTTTTAAAAAATTATATTTAAATAACACAAACATTCTCATTGTAATTATCTGAATTTCATGACAGAATAATATTGACGTATTTTTTTCGTTGAATTTTTGATAATGAAAGAATATGAATATATTGTAAACAGATTTGTTTCTATCTGTAAAATATGTCAGCAAAAGCGAAATCATAAAATTGCAAGCAAGAAAATGAGGTGAAACAAACCATGACTGGAAAAATAAACTCTTCTTGGGAAGTGGGTGGGGCTGAAGAGAGAACATCACATAGTTGGCAGTGCGCCAAACCTAGATTTCACCCAGAACAGCTCAGATATTGCTAAACTCAATTAGAAATTTTTTAGCTTTTTAGGTGTAGCGGATGGCGCTAGGCCCGAACTCCGAATCTTCAAGTTAGTAGTCCAGTAACATATCCGATGGGCCAAAAGTGCATTTCGGTCCGAGGGATGTTAGCTGGCTTATATGTGTAGCAATCATCACAGCTTCAAAGCTTTTGCTATCGTGAGATTATAGAATTCCAATGTATTTAGGAGTTATTTCTGGACATCCTAAAATTTCGCACTGATAGATTTTCTGTTACCTTTGTTGTTGTTTTTAAAATCATTAATTATTTTCGTTGAAAATCGAATCCTTAATGTGGAAATATAACTAAAAAAGATTGTAAACGAAGGAATAAGATTTTAGAATAATTACACTGGTTCTTCAGCTCTAATGCAGTGCTGCCACTGATCCCATCACTTTGAGATCATAGTACAGCACCTATGTAGGCTTCTTAGGAGCGTTGTAAAAGCACCTACCTATCAGCAACCGTCGTGTAAGAAAGTTTGTTGCACCTTAAATCTATCAGGGTCAAACGTCCTCCCGCTGGTGTATTTATATTTTTTTTTTACCTCCTGTTAGAAGGGGGGAGGTGACCGCTCAGGTGTCGTCCTCTTCATCTGACCGCGGTGCAAAATTACGAGGTCTGTCCCAAAATAGCCCTAATTTTACTTTACAACGGGACGTTATTATAATTAAAACTAAAACTATCGGCAACTAAAACTATCAGCTATAGCAACTTTACTGAAAATTAAATATTTTTATAATTTTGCAATTTAGAAATATTCTGCAAAACATTAGTAAATATAATAATTATATTAATAAAAAATGATAAAACAGCAACGTAATACATTAATAATAATAATAATAAATAATTTGTGAGGAGAGTTGTAAAACTACCATCCATCAGAACCACATTCAACTCTTCAACATTGACCCTCTAACAATTTTAAAGAAATTTTTTTAAAAAATTATAATTTTGCAACTTAGAAATGTTTTACAAAACATTGGTAAATTAATTATATTATTAAAAAATTATAAAACCGCAATGTAATACTTTACTAATAATAGTAATTAATAAGAATTATAGTTATAAATTAGATAAGGATAATGGATAATTAATACAAAATAAATATTTTATTGTATTGCGGAGCCGGCACACATTAGATCTGAAATTAAGTTTCGAGCATCTAATAGTCGTCGTGGTATAGAAATTTGCAAACGAGTACCACTGTTGCCATCAGCATTTAATTATAGTTAAAATTTCTGAATTCCGCATTAAAATAGCGCTAATGTGGCTTTAAAAATTGACTTTAATATAATTAAACGTAACTAGACCTATTTGTTATACGGTGTTTGACTCGGATGGTAAATTTCTAGGCGGTGTAGAGTATATTCAGACTCTTCAGATTTATATCACGGTTGGTACCATCAGGGCCCGACTTAGCCTTGTTGGGGCCCGGGACAAAAACTTCTTTGGGGCCCCCATCTGCTTCACTACTTTAGTAATGAAGAAGATTCATTAAAGAAGAAAACGTAAAATAATATTTATATTCCATTTGGGGTGCCCCAATTATGTGGGGGCCCGGGGCAACTGCCCCGTATGCCTCTGCTTAGTCAGGCCCTGGGTACCATTCCACATACGTGGTATTCCTGTGAATTATTCTAGAGATATAGTATTAGCTTTCCATAACAAGATCTAGTGATCATAGTCAGTAAAGTTACAGCTGTTAATTTTAAACTGTAGTGAGTCATAGCCACTAGCTTAGTAATGACGTCATAGTTGACGTCAGCGGATCCAATGTGCATAGTTCAAGTGCGGGGAAAAAGCCTCTTTTGCACCTTTCACACATGCATACTGGTCATTCATTTGATGACCACAGATCGATTAAAACTAAAATTAGACAAAGAATTTCAATTATATTTGCAAAATATGTACGAAGATTTCATATGTAACTAGCATTCCCGCACCCCGCCTTGCTCGGGTAATGGAATTAGCGGAGGATAACAGTGTTCCGTGCACTTAGTTACAAAAATCCCCTATAATAATTAATCACCTATAATTTTTTTCTAATTTCGGGAGGGTCCCTGGGCCCTCGGACTCCTTATATATATACCCTTGTCCTTAATGATCCTTTTAAAGTATTGATTTTCTTTATAAACGCAAGCCATCCACATTTTATTGTTATACCTATGTTTAAGCAAGAAATTCCTTGTATACAGCATTTTCGGGTTTTTTTTTCTGGTGCTAAAATTATTAAGCTAAATGAACTGACTCTGGAGAAAGCTACATAAAATTGGCCGTGTGAAAAACAGTCT
The DNA here is from genome assembly GCA_026289955.1 of Argiope argentata. Taxonomy (NCBI): domain Eukaryota; kingdom Metazoa; phylum Arthropoda; class Arachnida; order Araneae; family Araneidae; genus Argiope; species Argiope argentata. Next base: position 1,437,715 of record JAOUZG010044950.1, on the reverse strand, counting down.
CCTCTAAAATCGATCCCTGTTACTTTTAATTTCTGTCCTTGTGACTTATTAACGGTTATTGCAAAGCAAACTTTTACAGGAAACTGCACTCTCCTAAATTCAAAAGGATAGTCTGACGAATTAGTGGAATGCGGGGTATTAAAACCAACTCTCCTGGAGCGCATCCAGTAATTATCGAAGCTTCGATTACAAACTTATTAAGTCTAGTCACTTATAGTCTGATGCCATTGTATAATTTTGGAGGACAAAGGTTTCGTAGTAGCATTACTGGTGTCACAACTTTCAGGTAAAGTATGTGAGGTGGGAAACCTGAAATGAATTCATAAGACGTGTAATTTTTGGTGGATTGTTTTCAAAATTGATCAGGGTGTGCCAAAGCAATGCCAAATTATACAAAAAAATTTAGTCTCGTTTTTATTTATCAATGGATTAGATTTGTAATGTTGAAGAGGAAAACCCAATAAACGACAAAAAAATTTTTAATGCGCAATTTTCCATCAGAATTTTACAATCTTTCACACGATTTTGAAAAATTTATCGAATTTTATGTAAAAAAAATTTGATTGAGTTATCTTGAAAAGTTTCGGCGTAATTAAATATTAAAGCGAAATTTCGCCTCTTCGTTAAAAAATTCGCCAAAAATTCAGTTTTAAAAATTCGATTTTTTTAATTGTATTGCAAAATACCAAATTGTATTGTATTTCAGGAAACATATTTTCTGTATTTTTCCAGCTAAGCGTCTATTTTACAGGGCCGTTCAAGAAATAGACCCGTCAAAATTGACCTTTTTTAAAAAAATCGATATTTAATTTTTGCGTCGATGTTTCGTAAAAAAAATTATACCTCCGTGTTCTACGATAGAAAGTCCATCTGATTCCATTGCGATATTGAGTATAAGTTGAACGGACGCGTAACGATGGCAATTTAAAAAACGCGGTTTTACGGGACGAAACGGGATGCATGAGCGATCGCTTCTCCGGAAGGCCGTGTTTCACTCGGAAAGTAGCATTACAGGTTTAAATTTAACAGAAATTAAGGGGGTTTAATTAATTTCTCCCGAACTAATTGATATTTCGAAAAATAAACTATCCTATCTTTTAAGTTGGATCAAACTGCAAGTGGTGTGTAAATTTTACTAAAAAAGTAGTTTAGGAGTCCATCGCGGACAAACAACGTGACACGTAATTTATATATATTAAGATTATTGCGTATTTAGTTATGGCCTTTACTTGCTTGCGAAAGTATGTAAGTTAATAAAAGATGTCCTTTATGTTAATTTAGGTATAATTTCCCTTTTTTTGCGTAAGCAAATTCATGTACTTTTTATTATGAAGTAATAAAACTAAAAAAAATTATTTATTAACTCAATTACCCATCTAAAAAAGTGGAGGCAATTTTTAATAGTTTTATAAATAATTAAGTACGTATCTTTATTCCAATTTTTTCCATAGTAAATATTTCCTTGCATTTTATAAAGAATTAAATAGTAATTGATGCATAAACATTTGTACCATCTGCAACATATTCTGTAAGCAGACGCAACTAAACATGAAACTAAGAAAGTACAGAAAGTGTTCATAAATTTAGCCAATTTTATACATTTTGCATGACTTTATAAAATTCTTTTTTTAAAAAAAATAATTACATATAATATGCTCAAAGAGTTATTTTCAAAAAATAAAACCTTTCTTGAGAGTAATTATACCCTTCAATGGAGGCAAAATAATTAAGCTCAAGTTCTAAGAATTCGGTTCAAAAATCCGCGATGATATATTAAAGCAATAATTTTTACTCGTAAAACTGAAACTAAAAACCTCATTTATAATACAAAAACTTACTTTCCGAAATACAGTTGAAGAATTATAAGCGAATAAAGAGGTGATTATTCCCATAAAAAGCATTCTATTGTGAAAACCTGTTTCTGTTTCGTAGAACAAAATTATTCATGTCAGTCAGCCACAGCTGGTTTCAAAGTTCGCAACAGCTGAAACAAAAGAAAATAATAACACTTTTTAAAATTTACTTTTTTCCCCCTCTAGTCTTTTCTGGTATTCTTTTTGTCCACTGCTATGATATAAATTTGGCATCCTTGTATCAAAGGAAACGAGTTCTTTTTTTTATGAGATGCTTTTTAATTAAATATATGGAAGGACGTTAGGAATTTTTTATTACTTGCATTATGAATTCATTTCGCTTTAATAATTGTTAATACAGCAGATGAACTATTTTTTTCTTGGAAGGAAATAATGGTTTTGATTCAGTTATTTTTATAAAATACTTAGAATGGCGTTCTTTAATAACATATTATGGAAAAGAATTATGAAAGGAAAAAAAACTTCAAAAAAATTGTGATGATTTTTGAACATTGAAATACAATAATAAAACTTTAAAAATATCATCTGCTCTCTAAATCCGGTTTAAATATATCTTTCATGGTCTTTAGAATTATAATACTTCTTTCGTTAACCTTAACAAAATGAAAAAAGGATAATAGACAATCAGATAATAGAAAAATATAAATAAATCCATCTACATGCAAGCACTAACATTCTTTATTGTATTAATTATTTATCTTATGATAATAATTTTTAGCAGTCAACATTTTACTAAGCTGTTCTTTTAAAAAATATTTTTCTATTTAATCGTAAAACCTTAAGTGAACAGTAAATACAGCTTTTAAATAAAAAATAATCTCTGAAAAGCTACAATGTTTACATACATTTGCGCAAAAACCAAACTTATAGCTTTTGAAACTAGTCATTATATAATTATGATTAGACTTTCTTATATATTTGTCATAACAACGAAATTTTTTTATTCCTTTTCTTTATCTTAAATTACTTAATAATGGACTTCTATAACAATTAGTGATTAAAATTATAATAGAGCTAAGTCTCTAATCTTTTAAGCCTAGTTAATGAAAGTCATTGATTATACGTTCAATAGATATATTTACTGTCCTAAATGATTTCCGCTTATTCATTTTATTATTAAAAATCTTTTGGCAACCCTAAGTATTTTATTTAGTCTCTGTGATGGATTCTTTAGCTTAAAGATATGTATAGAGAAAGAATCAATTAGAAGAAACGATGCATGACTATTATTAAATATTAATAATTATAGTAAAAGACAACTCGAAATCCATGAGAAATTCAATACAAGATAATTATTTTTAAAATTAAAAAGTGATCCCTAAGTCATTTTGTTTGAATATATAAATCATCAGAATTACTATCGTTAAAGTAATTCAAAGGCTTTAATCAAATCCGATGTATCTTCTCTGTGATTTGTGCAATAAAGGTAAAGTAATGGCCATTGGTAGGTTAGGTAGCTACCTAGGATGTTGTATTATCTCAAGGTAATTCTTTATTTTGCTACAAACGCATCTATAACTCTGCTTACAGGCAGAGAATAGCTCTAAAAAATAACCAAAGATTCTAAAATATAGTGGAAAGTTCAAGAGGAAATAAGCAGACGTTTTCTGGCTTACATTGTGCATGTTTTCTAAAAACGGCATTTATTAGGTTACAGTTAATAAATGTATATTATTAGTACAGTTAATAAAACTAATATTAAATAAAAGATAGGTGGGCAGGACAAGGATCGCCAGTTTATGAGAGGGACGCAAAAATGTCGGTTAAAAACTCTGTTCCTAATTTCCAAATAAATAAGTTTGTAAAAAAAATTCTGTGACTGGTAAAATTTTAGGATAGTATTAACACTACATTAAGAATAGTTGGTGCATTTTTTATATTTCATTTTTTTTACTAAAATACTCATGCTTCTATAGTATTTTGAATTGTATTGGTGACATAATCCATAAATAAAGACAAATACATGTTCACAAAATTAATAAAATAAAAAAATAATAAGCTAAAATAAATCCTTAACACAATAAAATGTGCTAAAATATGAAACTAAACTGATAATCTTAAAGGGGACAGATTTTCTAAAATTAAAATTGAAATCAATTGACTAAATTGATTTTCTTTTTAAAAAAATAATATTTTTCTGTACATATCAGTCAATGTTGTATGTAGCAGAAAATGTGTATCGTGTTTTCTTTCTTAACTACATTGAAAAAAATTTGAAATTCATCAATAAGTTGAACCAAATAAAATTGTTATAATTGAAGAATTATATTTTTGATTTGATTTTTATATTCTGCAAAAACATGCAATTTAGAAGATCTATTAATAATCTATTACATTTTTAATATTTTCTTTTTTACCATATAAATGATTTAATTGACCATTTTATAACAAAGCCGTTTTTCAAAATAATGAAATATTTTCAAAATAAAACATAATTTTAATATAATTACACGGTTACGCAAGTTTTTGGGTTTATATGAATAACTTAACCGGTCAAAAATTTCAAGATTTTTTCACTAAATAGGTTAAGAAATTAATAACGGCGAAATAGTTCACATTTTTACTTCATTATCCCGTGTTGAAAATTATTCACGAAAATGAATGAAATGTTGCAAATCATTTCACTTTATACCTAAGATTACAAAGCTCATTGTAATGTTTAAAAAAATGATGTACTAACTGTAATTTAAAAAACGCAATTCTTGGAAATTTTTCTATTATTATTTGTTACATACAATATACGCTCAACTTAAATCATTGATGTTGAAAAATAAAATAATGAAATGACGGCAAAATGTTTTATTATACAATCTTTCTCTGATTTTTTTGAGACTTTTCTGCAATTGATATTTTTATTACTTACTATATAGTTTTATTTATTGCATTTGGACAAATATTCTCAGTTGATAAGATTCTAAAATTTACGGCAAGTTACGGTTAGACATTAAAGAAACAAAAACATGTTCACTTCAAAGCTCCAGAAGTTGCTGACTCAAGGCCGTACATTGTCTCCACTTGTTTCTTTGTAGCAGGATTTTGTGATGAATGGTTCCAGAAAAATATTCGCATGAGACCAAAAATTAAACAGCAATCGATTATAGCTGATTCGTCTCTTTGGATTCGTTCACATAAACGTGAATAAATCAAGGGCAACAACTTGTTGGCGCCGGACAGAAGAAGGACTCGTAGATGGCGCCGGGCGATGGAATGGAATCGAAAAATATCATCCAGTGGTCTTGGCCATGCGGGGAGCGAATTCATAGCAGATTCGTCAAACGAAAACATTGGAAGATGGGAACTGTTTTAATAAATCGCTGACACTGCTGAATAATGGAAAATATTTACGCTTTTAGGATTTCCGAGAAATTTTTTCCCGTAATCATTTCCATTTGTTTTGGAATAATTTATTGAAAAGGCGATCTTGCTAAAATGTAACAGCAGAATTTTTGATAGCGAAGGTTAAAAAATATTACTGTGTGTTTTGTTCAGCAATATTTTTCCTTTTTTCTCTATTCTCTTTTAGTTATAGAAACACTGGGACTGATACGGATTAAAATATGCTGTGTAAGTGATATATAGTGGCCGTTGACATCTGATTGAGTTAGCTCATGTGCAAACTGTCAAACCTTTTTGTAAAAATGTATCATCCACTTTGTCTCCTATAGTATATATTTGAGTAATCGACTATTATTAATAATTATCATAGTTATTATTATAATTAAATATCGATTGTAATTAATACTCATGACTAATATGAATAACTGATAAATCAGATTGATTATAACATATTAAAAAATTTTATTAAAGGAGCAGATATGAATTTCTTTAACCAGTTAATTATTTTAATCGCTTCAGAAAATTCGTATCCAAATTGCACCGCACAAATTTATAGATACTCGTCAAACTCGAGAGTGTGTGTAATATGAAATTATGTTGTAAGGAAATGGCTTTTTTTATTTCAATAATCACGTTTATTTATTTACTTAATCAGCATACATATTTTGCATATGAACGAAAAATAATTATAAAAAAACTGATTTATAGTAATTATTATGTGAGAACATAATTTTATTTTTGTTAGCAAGTTTTTCATAATTGAAGGCAACGAATAATTGAAGCTCGAAATCGCGTAGGC
>JAOUZG010044950.1:1393004-1423718 GCA_026289955.1 Argiope argentata | reverse complement strand
GTATAACATATTTCTACCTGCAATTAATAATGATAGCAGCAGAAATTGACAACACAATTATAACAAATAATAACACTTTATTATAATTGTATATAATAATAATAACACAATTACTTCGTATACGAGTAAAATTGTTTATTTTATTAATTCCATAATTCAATAATGAATTGTAAATAGAGACTTTACATTAGAATTGTTGAATTAATTATGATATCCAGCCTTTTCATTTAAACACATTTAAATAATTTTCTTGTTAAATTTTTTTTATTCCATTTCTGAAAAGTATTTTATTTAAAATTAATTTTACTTAGTGCATGTTGAAAGTATCAAAAACATAATGTCCCGGGCATGTAGAAAATATGTAAATAATCAACTTTAATTCAAAATAAAGAAACTGATTGGCAAGAAAGTCTCTTTGCCATTTCCAAATTCCTTAACGTTTTTCAAAACTTCGATATTTTTTTATTTGTCATCACCCTTTAATCTTTCATCATGTCAGAACGTGATGCTATTTTGGGAATAAGGTAGACAAAAATCTATTGGCGAAAAATAAAATGTTTTTTAATAAATCTAGATTTGCACCAAAATCCATGAATATTTCTTTATCTCCAGAAATGTGAGGGAATTTTTGAAAAATTTGAACAACATAAATTATTTGCATGATATTGTTTTAGGAAGCAGGTTTTGTGGCCTCAACAAAAACCCGTAGGCGGAAAATTGAAATTTTATTATCTGCATGAACATCTCAAAAAATCAGCTTTTAATAACGCGTTGCCATCCTATTTACAAAATCTCTGATTAAAAAAAATAAGTTCATGACTCAAGCAAATAAAACGTAGAAAAATGTCATTTTGAGCACTTGATTATATGAAATGAAATAAATAGGAAATGAGATATTTTTTCAAACAATTAATGCAAGACAAAGTTTTTTGGATTGTTTGCAGTACTAAAGTGACCAATTCAATGAAACAATTAAAAATGAACAAAAATATAATTTAACTTGCACGAGCACGTGGTGCTTGGCCGGTCAAGAAATGATGTCCTGACATGATACATTGAAATATGAATAGCAGATTTCATTTTAATCTTTTTTTACTATTATCCTTGAGATACTTTCTTTTGCTAAATCCACTAAAACAAATACTATTTGTAAGGAATCAATTTTTCAGCGTATTTTTATGTGACAAAACACAGTATAAATATCAGTTCAAATATATAACGATTCTTCTTTAACATTTTAACTGTTTATGATTTTCTGGAAGCTTCTATGTTCTTTGTGGCAACGTAATTGAGAGGTCACCTTCCTTACTGAAAACCGAAAGGTATGCTCATATTGCCATGCAATCAATCTCTATTTAATAATCACGTGGAGGGAACAATACTGGGCCTATCTATGATATGACCTAGAGTTTTTGACGAAGGAAATCGATTTTTTTTCCATGACGTTAATATCCCCCGCTTTTCATTCCGTGATTGAGCGTGCTTAATATCCTTTAATAACAGTGTGTGAGGCGTGGCACTTCTCCAGCCAAGTTCCTGAAAGCATACTTGCTTCTAATTTTCGAGCCCGGCTAATTGCATCTTTGTTATTCAGTGCGGCTCTTTCGATTGAGATAGCAGAACATTGTATTCATTTTTCCTAAATTAAATTTTTTCATTTTTTTTATTTAAATAGTAAAAAAAAATTTTTTTTTACTCTCTTGTCGTTTTTATAGTTCCTGACTGAATATAAATGCGATGCGGAGAGTGATAAAAAACAACAATTAATTGGTAAATGTTGAAAATAACTCATTTACACGCACATATAAATTTTGCTTTTTCCAAGATATGACGGCATAAAGTAGATTGTGGCCTTAAACAATTTTGGACAATTTCAGAACTCGTCTGGCTCTCCTGTACTGGAAAAAAATAATTCTAAAGCAACTTGGATGTATTATGATTTTAGAACAGTAATATACAAAACTGTCTCTTCCAGGTTATGATTGAATAAAGAAGTTAGATGCCTCAAATAGATTTGGGCTGTCCCTAAATATATCCACATGTCTTTGACTGGAAGAAGCAAAATTAATTTTAAAGCAACATGGAGTTTACTATTATTTTATAACAGAAAGATGCAAAATTGGCTCTTCCATGATATGATTGAATAAAGGAGTTAGATGCCTCGAATAGATTTTAGAAGTCCCAGAATTCATCTATATGTCCTTGACTGGAAGAAGCAAATTAAAATATAAACCATCTTGGATTTCTTATTATTTTAGAACAAAAAGATACAATGTTAAATTATAGAAGTAGGCGTAAATCTGCAGATAAATATTACTATCTGGTTTTGTTAAAAATATTGATTACGTTTAATTTTGATTGAAATTTTTATTCATAACTTAATATTTGTAATTCTGCCGACCCCCTGGCATAAGGGTAGCGCGTCTTCCCCGTGATCTGGGAGTCCCGAGTTCGAGACCCAATTTGGGCATGGTTGTTCTTCTGTGAGTTGTATAATTATACCTTCTTGTCTAAAGGGGCTGTGCAAGCGAATGTGACGCATGAACTAGCTAAGTCGTACTCTTGGCCTTAGTTGGCGCTACTGAAAAACAAGAGACGCTCAATCGGCTTAAAATCGCTGACGGCCGTCAGCGCGCTTGTCCATGGCAAGTGCCATTAGTAAAAACATATTTGCACTTCTTTTATTTTGACATTTTTGGTATCATCTTAACAACTTTACGCTTGTTCTGTGGAGTTAGTTGATTGGAGTGTTTGTTTTGAGATTCATAATTGCTATTTCGATCACTTTATCTCGTTTTATTGCATGTTTTACTTATAACCAATAGAACAGAAGAGATAATAGAATTGAAATGTTGCCGACATATTATCCTGAGTGGTTTCTGAGGTAAATAAAATGATGACGTCGAAGAAAAGCCAAAAATGTTTAAATGGCAAAGAGACGTAATTATACATGCATGTTTATGAATTCAAAATTTGTTGCGTATATTTGAATATGGTTTATTGGTCCTGAGTTTTCGATACGCACAAAAAGCTAGGAAAACGAAAATAGCTGAATTCCCATATTTTTACGTGAAAGTGTTTTTTTTATCATGTCAGAACCTGATGTTATTTTGGGTATGGGATAGACAAAAATCCGTATGCGAAAAACTGAAATTTTATAATCTGCACGAGCCTCTCAAAAAATCAATTTTTAATTACGCGTTGCCTTCCCATTTACAATAGCTTTGATTAATAAAAATGAATAAGTTAATGACTAGAGCAAATAAAACCTGGAAAAATGTCATTTTGAGCACGTGATTATATGTAATGAAATAAATAGTAAATTCGATATTTTTTAAAACAATCAATGCGAGACAAAGTTTTTTTTTGGATCGCTTGCAATACTAACGTGACTCATTCAAGGAAACACTGAAAATGAATAAAAATTTAATATAACTTGCACGAGCACGTGGTACTTGGCCGTTCATGAAATGATATTCTGAAATTATACACTGAAATATACATAGCAGATTTCATTTTAAACTTTTATAATTTTTGAAGCAAAAAATAATACGTTTGATATTCTGAATTTTCTTACATTTAAGCAGGTTAAGAAGGAAATCAGTTCAAATTTATGAATTGTTTTATTAGTGACCAAGGCTCTAGTGTGAAATCGTGATAATAAAACATACATTTTACGATTAAGTGAATAATAATGATAATTCTTTTTTGATACTTTTGAAATGTGGAAAGTGGTGGACGTCTTTTGAGACGTGTTCTGCTTAATGTGTGTATAAATTTGTCAAATGACGTCAAAAACTGATGGCGTCACATTAGCATGCAGACGTCACTAATCGCGTCATCCAAGATCTAATTGCACATTATTCAAATGTTTTATCAATTGCAATGTTTTAAAATGAAAAAAGCCTTCAATAATAATAAATATATATAATTTTTTCCTAACGTAATTTTAAAATTAAATTCTGGCACAGATTCTCATAACATTTTTTTATTGTGTCATGATCATTACCGTGCGAAATTGTACATTGCAAAACATTGATAACGATAAAATTTCACGAAACTTTTTAACATAATTTCGCGCGTTATCATCAAAAAAGTTTCTTTCTTTCTTTCTGGGAAGCAGTTTGAATCAGCATTTATTTAAATATTCTCTCTTTTTTTTTAATGTTCCACTTTCGGTTTAGCTTCCCTGACACTTATTACATTCTGTTTTGTTTTTTTGTTGGGACTTGAAAGCATTAAGTTGTGAAAGATTTTAATGCGTTGGAAGATGTTTCATAAACATTTATAAACAAGCATAAAAAAGAATTGCTAATGACATCATCAGTTTAAAAGAAGTCCGAATATTTTGTATTCTACGAGAAACCCATTTTATGTTAAAGTAGCCGTTTACACTCAAAATGAATTTTTGAAAAATATTATAAAATATTTGCATTTGGGAATGTTTGCATAAAATAGATAAAAAACACACACATTTTTTTGTGTCAAAAATTATTTCAATAATAATCCGTATTTTTTGTTTGTTTAAACTGTGAAAATGTAATGGTTTGCCAATATATATATATATATATATATATATATAACAAAAATTATTTAGTTTAAAATTAATTAATTATTCGAAATTTTCTGATTCCTGAACTTAGAAATAAGTTTTCAAATAATCGTAAAATTTTCATTAATGAGAAAACCACTTCTTCTATGGCAAGAAAACCACAAAACATAATGAGTAGTTATATTAAATATTCATCAGATTTTCATTAATGTTTTTCGTGTGTAGATTCTACTAAAATTTAGATTCTAAGAAAAGCATTTAAAAATGTTAAATAAAGTTAAAATATAAGCCATGAAAATATAAAAACGAAATAACAGACTTAGAAGAAAAATTCTAAGAATTCTAAAAATGTTCTAAATTGTTCAGAAATAAAAGAATATTAAATGAAAATAGACACGGATATTTTCCCCAAACATCGATTTTTTTTTCAACATAGTTACCTACAAAATGTGTAAAAAATGCCCCTTTTTGTGTATTTTCGCAAATTATTTTTCAGAAATATAAAATTTTCATAAATATTGAAAAAAAATCGAAACATGTGTACTAAATATTATTGCATTAAACTATTTTTAATTTTTCTGGATCTCCTATTCTTGTTTTATACGAAGATTTAGAAAAACAGGAATCTTAATCCGAATTCTTTTTTTGAGTAAACACTCGGAAAGAAGGCTTCTGGCTTCTTAAGCGCGTCTTCCTCGTGTTCTGGGAGTCCCGGGTTCGAATCCCGCTTTGGGCATGGTTGTTCTTCTGTGTGCTATCTCTGAGATATGTGACTGCCCCCCCCCTGTAAAAAAGATCTGTGCAAGCGAATGTGGTGAGTGTGTAGCTAGGTCGTACTCTTGGCCCTAGTTGGCGCTACCTCAAAAACAAGAGACGCTCATTTCGGCTTAAATCTGCTGCTTTTTCCACGGGGTGCTTGTCCATAGGCAAGTGCCATATGTAATAACAACAATAACACTCGGAAATGTCATATTATGAGTATATATGTTATGTTACGCTTCAATGAATATGTGTGTGTCTGTATTAGAGCTTTACGCCACTTGGAGCTAAAAAATGATGCATGTATACATTTTGGTAGGTAAAAATGTGCACCTCGAAGATAATTTTTTTTTACGAAATTCAATTTTAAATTCCTGGGTGCTGACCTAGGGGTTGCGCGTCTTCCCCGTGATCTGGGCGTCCCTTGTTCGAATTCTGATTCCGACATGGTTGTCCTTCCCCTGTATTCTGTTTGAGACGTGTGAAAATGGCTTTCTATAAAAAGGGGTTGTGCAAACAAGTGTGTGCCATCTTCATATGAGCTAGAAATCAGACTTCTGTCCTCGAGTGTTCAGGGGTCCTTACCCTCAGAAGCTACGTCATCCTCCTTTCAGTTATAACGCGGACGAGGCATCATTAATTTTTAATAAGTGAAATTTAAGTTGAATTTTGCGATTCTATTGCGATATTCCCCAAAATTATTATTGTATAAAATATATATTCCCCGAAAATATTAATGTATATTTTTACACCGTTTCAAAATTTAAATAGCTGTCTTTTTTGATGATACCTATTTGATAAAGTAAGCAATTTTTTCATTAATTATGGCAATTTAAATTTTTTTCTCTAATTTTCAACGGAAAGATTGCATTCATTCATTGATATTTAAATCATTATTTACATTTCATCCAATATTTAATCACGTGATTTTCTTCCATTGTTGGAAGCTATGGGAGAAATATTCTGTTTAAGATCTGTTTAGTTTACAAAATAGATAAGAAATGAAGATGAGTCAAGAATTTTTCTTAATAGCAATCCAATATTTTAGGGCTTCCCTCCATTAGAAAGGTTCATGCAATAAACAGAACATGTTGGGGGCCGGGATAGCCTGGTTGGTAGAGCGTTGGACCCGTACTCTTTAGGTTACGAGTTCGAAACTCACCGACCAAAAGATTCCCCGAGTGTGTGGCGGCTGGCGCTCGTTAAATTCGTTCGTGGTCGTTAAGTCCTCCATGTCGAGAGCAATGTCACTGGTGTACTGGGTCAGAGGTGATCGTTCTCTGTTCCACATCTAAATTACGATCTGAGATGAGTGAATGAATATGCCTAAATGAAGTCCCCCCCCCAAGAAGGGCTGTGGTGTGTAGCAAAGTCGTGTAAAGGTGTGTAGCTAAGTCGTACTTTTGGCCCTAGATGGCGCTACTTGTAAAAAACAAGTGACGTATATCTCCAGCTTAAAATCTGCTGATGTATTAGCGGGGCTTGTCCATGGCAAATGCCATAGGTAACAACAACAGAACATGAATAAGCAGTTAAAATAATATTGGTTTGACGTCTTACAATTTCACAAAGTCATGGACAGGAAAATACATTTGTACGACTTAAATGGTATTTAAGATAACCATTATCAGAACTGGTTGTCAAAAGCGGCATTAGAAGCAAAACTTGCAAATAAATCTAAACAATTTTGCAACTTTGTGAATTGCTACCAGATGGTCTAATGAATTATTGGCACAGTAGACAACTTTTTTTATAAGAATAGCGAGTGATTCGTTTATAAGAATAGAGAAACAATTTTTCAAACTGGGCCATAACCAAGGCGTTGTTTCTGCATTATATGGAATGAGAATGTCATTAGACGAAACATTCAAGGTGATAACATTGAGTAATAACTAAATGCAAAGAGCTAGAAAACGGAGTATTCTGAACTAAATGAGCCATTGCACTACATACAACAATTGGTTTTAAATTATTTAGTTAAATTAGAAAATAAGATAAGATAGCGTTGAAAGATACGTGCACATTAGATTTTAAAAAATGTTACAGTGAAAGCTGTGGATGATTTAAATTTTAATTCTATAACATATTTAATCCTAGATCTTGTGTTAGATAACAAATCTCCCTTGAACAAGAAGTGACAAAAAGAACTGATATAAAAGTGTCAACGTGAATTAATAGATCTATTGTTGGCGAAAGGAACTTTTTATCCTTGTAGATGGTGGTGAAATTTTCTATCAAAATGTTTTTATTCTGTGTTAACGCCAGTAAAGTTCGTTATCTCTGCTAATAAAAAAAGATGTATTTTTTGTTCGATTTCTACAGGGTAAACTGATGACTCTTAGAGTCATCAAATTTGGCACAGTTATAACTTTAGAGGATGAAAATGTGCACTTAGGAATTATTATTATTATTATTTTTATTTTAAATAAAATTTTCAATTAAACTGAATTTTGGCAATTTTTTCTTGGTAAATTCAAAGAAATTTATAATGAGTTATTATTTTTGTACGCTCTAAAAATTCAAGAAATTCAACCCTCCCCGAAGGAAGTACACCCCGTCATCGATGGGAGTAGCCTAACCCCCCACATATTTGTGTACCCACCGGGTTGGCGAGATCCAACCACAATACCGAAAGCATCTCATCCCAAATTACGAGATGCCCCCGTGGGTTTATTATTAGCATGATAAAGCCTGCAAGTTGATAAATTATCTGAAAATTGAGTCATGTGCCGTACATGATGAAACAAACATTATTCAAAACAAATCATTCTACATAATTAGTAGATAATCGCTAAAATGCAAATTTTTTGATATTTTATTAAAATTTTGAATGAAAAAATTAACGTTTTTCTCAGTTCATTGCTATATTCTTCAATAATATGCTAAGGCTGATTGCTGAAGTTTACCGCAGAATATTGTTGATCAAAAATAATTTCTAAATCACTTTAAAATTAAAAAAATCAATTATATAGTTTGATTGGGTTTTTATTGTTCAATAGATTTTAAAATATATTTTAAGTTATATTTTGCAACATTACATTTCTTTGTTTTAATAACTGTAATTATTCGCGTGTTTACGACGGTGTTCAAACCAGTTTGTTAGCCACTTCGCATACAATGACGTGTCTGAGAAGCGCATCGAATGACTGAATTTTTAGTTTCAAGTCTGCAATTAAGCCACAGAATTAAGTATTTAAATACGCAAAAATCAACATGAAACGATTTGGTATCCCAAATGCTCCATCTATTATTTTAAAGAATCAAATTAACATTAAATTACCAAAATAAGATGAGTTATCTAATTAGAAAGTTAAATAAATTCGTATCTCAAGGGGTTAAGCTGCTTAATGCCTCTATTTTATTTAATTATAAATTTTAAAAATAAAATAAAAATAAATTATTCGTATCGAAATTATAATTAAGTTTGGAACTGCAGACCTCTTTAAATTATTTTTTCTTTAAACACATAATAATATCAGTTATTATTTATTTATTTATTATGTTTAGAAGAAAGTATTTTTTCCCTAAAAAAAGGAATATTTCATTTCTCGACAGAATTCTTGAAAGTAAACAAAATCTTTCAACCATTTAATTTTCTTGCATTACTGAGAAAGAGATAAATGAAATTCTCCAAAAATAATTTGCTTTTCGAAATCGATTTTTATATCAAGTTCTTGTAAAAATGGAGTCCAAAGGGATCTATTTGAGCTTTAGGTTTCCATTTCTTTATTACATAGGAAATAAGAAAAACTTCAGTTTGTATATTTCTGAAAAGTAATTCTATTTTCCAGGAAGAAACCTTTTCTAAGGAACGAAATTTTTATTAGAGGAATTTTAGTAATGCATTATTATATGAAATAGGATCCGACATTTAGGGAAAAAATATTTGATTCGGAAAAAGAGATACTTCCCTCCCACAAAATACTCCCACAAAAAATTATTTTATATCTAATAAAATCTCAGATTGAGAAACGGAGAAGCACTGGAGAATTCTAATGTCAGTGGAGATCCATTAATGACACGGATCCAACAATGACTAATAGAAACACGGGGAAATTAAACAAAATTTACTTTGACAGCAAAAAAAGACTGAAATAAAATCTGCTGTGCATAGTTCAACGTATCATGTGAGAACGCAATTTCTTGAAAGGCCAAGCATCACGTGCTCGTGCGAGTTAAATTATATTTTTATTCATTTTAATCGCTTTATTGAATGGGTCACTTTAGTACTGCAAACGATCCAAAACACTTTGTCTCGCATTCATTGTTTAAAAAAATTATCCATTTCCTATTTATGTCATTTCATATAATACAATGCTCAAAATGACATTTTTTAAGGTTTTATGTGCTGTAGTCATTCAGTCATTTTTTTAAAATCAGAGCTTTTGTAGATGGGATGGCAACGATTTATTAAAAGCTGATTTTTTAAGATGCTCGTGCAGATAATAAAATTTTTATTTCTCGCCTGGGGGTTTTTGTTGACGCCAAAAACTTCATCCCAAAAACATCATGTCCCGACATGATAAAAGAAAGAGAGGGGGGGGGAGAAAAGTAGTTTATTTTGAAAAAAATCAAAACAATGATAAAACTGTCACTTCATACCTGGTGTTTCGCATCTCATCTGTTCTATTATCTTTCCAATGTTAGGGGATACCTTGTTCACAGTACCTACTTTCTAAAGTAATCAATCCAAGGTGATTATCTGTAATTATGGATCTAAAATGATACACATTTCTTTTTATAAGTGAATATGACTATCCGTTCCTAAAAGTATTTCTAAAAATAGAAATAAGTTCATTTATCATTCTTTTAGTATTTTTTAATTTGTCTGGCAAATACTTATAAAATTCAAGAAATCCAATTTCATTGCATTCTTTCCTCAAATCCGAGTAGTTCTGGATTTTAATAATCTCCATTTATCTTAATGTTCGGTAATACTGTATCAACCTGATGTTTTGTATCAGATGCGTAAAAGTATCAGGCACCCAGTACTGATACAGCCGGTTAATCCGTAGGGAACATCACCCCCTTGGCGCACTTCCCAAAATCGCCAACTCCCCGCGTTCTTGCGTCTTATCTCACGAAGAAGATAGACTCCAACGACAACATCGGGTTGCCATATTTGGCGCAAAATATCTTTGGCGAAAAGGGGGTGATGCTCTCTCCCGTCGCACCGATGCTGTCTATAGAGCATCGGGCAATTGTTGCAGTTTTTGGACTCTCTTTCTCAGACATTTTTTTGGGGATCTCTTTCGTCTTTGATCGGGTGACAATTTATGGTATCACTTTCATGTGAAATATTGGATTGATACGGCCTAGTTCGCCGTCTTCTTCGGCAATGCTATTTGTGTACATGCTTTTTTTAACTCCATGGATTTCCTCTCCAGGTTTTGGTACTCTTTATTCTATGTAATGGCACATATACCACTGAAGAATTACCGGCTACTTTTACATTGATTTTTTATCAATAAAGCTCTTCAGGTTCTTTTAAGAGCCATCCGTAAATCACCATTCAAACTGATTGCAATTTGAAATTATATTCAGTATCAGCTATCGTACTCCGCTCAGCTACAAGACTGGTAACATAAGATTCCATTTGATATTATCCGAGCTGTATCAGGTATAATAAGTACTGATAGTCGATATGCACAGAAGATAGTTTCATTCTAGTAGGAAAAGAATCCGTTACTTGATGTATCAGATTAAATTGTCAATTACAATCTTCGGTATCAACTTGTATTTGATACAGTAAAATCGAGTATCAATCCAACTCTAGATTGCGCATAGTTAGTCACTACTATCCTGTCGATACTTCTGCGTTCAGTGGTGGCGGGGTAGTCGGCTGTACAGAAGAAGTTAGTCACTACTTTTGTGTCCTTGAAGAATACAGAAAAATATAAGAAAAAGTTTTTCCCAATATAAAATTATACGTAACACATAATTTTTCTTCGAAGCAGAAGGCAGTTTCGAAGATAGAGGTGAGACTTTCGAATTTTCAAATTTGCTTTATTGCATCCCGGGAGACACGTCTTATGTACTAGCAGAAGCTACACAAAAACACACAATACGAAATGAAGAAAAGCTAATGAAAATTTTATCCCTGTGAATATATACTGTGAGATTTTAATAGAGATTTAAAGCATGCGTCAATCACGAGTAAGGGAATCATAGGGATCTTTTAAAAGAATGTGCTTCGATGGAGAGTATTTAGTCCCTTCAATCGGAGTGTGGTAACTGGTCATATTTATCCGATTCAGTACTTTTACAAAGCTCCATTTAAAGTAATTAAGGAGAAAAAGTGGAATGGAATCATGAAATAAGAGAATATTTTAGAATGAAGTTAATATGGGCTACATTAAGACAAGTTTTTGAAAATTAATTAGAACTGAAATTAAATTTTAAAATATCATTGCATATATATAGTATTCAAATTGTATTTGAACTTTTAATAAATTTTTATTGCTGATTCAACGCAGTGTCCTGTAATGTTAGTTTGTTTATATTATTTATTGAAACGTTCAATATAAATTTTTTTAATGAACTGCTTTTCTTAAAGCACTAGCTTTAAATTTGAAAGCTTTCATTTTTTCACATATCTTAGTAACTGTTTCATCTTTTGGTTACAATTAGAAATGTGTAATTTAAAATGTTTAAAATTATATTAGAAAATATTTACTAAAAATTTATTGCATACTGGTATGTTTTCTGAGCATCAAAAATATTAGAGCACATGTCGGTCATGAGTTTGTAGACCGTACATCGTTCATCATTGCGAATTTGTTGCATTACTTTAAATACATCGTTGCGAAATGTTTTCAAGATAATGTAAAAGTTGAAAAAGTAGATTGACGGTTATTAAGTTTATTTTTTTCCCGATTATATTTCAAAATTAAGTCATATGAAATTATAGCTTCTAAACAGGGCATAAATGTGAGGTAATCCTAATTCAAAAATACAAATATTTTAAAGAAAAACTGCCTATTTTTTTTACTTTGAAAGCCTTTCAAATTTTGAAGAGTATTAAATAGCTGGAAAGTTATTTTATTCTATAAAATTAATTCACCGTTTTAGTCCCTATTTCTTAACATATCTGCTTGATATTTTAGTCAATTTTTATCTGTTAATTAAAAATTATGTACTTTCAATTAAATTACAATTGTGGTTTTAATGCTTATATAATGGTAAAAAAAGCTAGGAATTGAAGGAATTTAAGCGCAATTGTTTTAAGTTTTTCTTTGCATGTTTAATCACAACTATTAAACAGCTCCGTAATCTGAGGTGTTTTTTTATCGCCTTCAAACAGATAGTTGTTATTTTTCGACAAAACCAAATAGTTAAAAGCGTCAAACAAAATAGTTAGGTCGAAATCCTAAATCGGGTCGTGTAATAATATTTTAGGTCAATAAACCTTAAAGCATCTAGAACAAATTTTATTTTAAAATTTTCAATTAGGTTTCCCGACCAACGGTGTTAAATTAACTTCATTGCATCTACCGCTAATTGATTCTTCTTATGTTCATCTTATCTGGTTACGCCTACTTAGGATTGTGGTAAGAATTTCTTGATGAAAGTGGAACCACAAGATTTTTTCTTATTTGGACATGATTGAGAACAAAGAAGTTAAATTAACGCCTGATGTTAATAATTATCGAAATATTTTTTATTCATTATTAACGAAAAAAAGGCAGATCTCAAAATTCTGACTTCGAATCGCTTTTTTTATTGCTATGCATGATGTAGAATTCCAAAGAAAAACTTATCTACAGTGTTGCCATCACTGAAACATAAACTTTTACAGAACATAGATAATAATCAACAATATATATTCAAAATTCAAAACATGATAAAATAAGGAAAATTAATGCTTTATAACTTTGATTTCCATTAATGATATAGTGAAAGTTTTTTCAGTTCGTTAAATTAAAAACAAAGTAATGACGTCATAATATTTGTCATAAATATCGGTTAAGTTATCCTAATTTGCCTTATCCAAGCATTGTCCTATTTCTATTGCAAAATTTGTTTCAATATCTTAACAACAAAGGATCCTTTTCCGGAGAGGAGGATGTTTCAGTAGAAATACAGCATTTTCAGTTTGGTAGAAGATGTCAAGTTTTAACGCAGCAATCCGAAGCTCAAGTTGCATAAATGAAATAGATCAACCATCAAATCCATCAACCATTTTGCTAATAAGTCACCATCAATATACTTTTCCTTTCAAAATCGTAGAATAGTGGACAAAATAGCCAAATGGTTGACTAAATAATGTTGGTTTCCAAAATGAATGAAATTGAGATGGGTACTTAAATTAATTTAATTCATATTATTATTGTCTGCTACAGGAATTTGGATAAATTTTTATAATTTTATTTTTCTGCATAATTTTGTATATAACTGAATTATTATTAATTAATCTGTATTTTATATTATAATACGGTTTATTTTTGGAGATTTAAATAGAATTATTAGAATTTGCTTGAGCTATGGTTATTTTAATAATAGACCTATATTGAAATAATAAGAATTTATAATCTTTGCTAATAATAATGATAAAAACACTTGTTTGCTTGAGTTTGCGTTGACGCTCTGCGAATCAGACCCGTTTGACTCGTAGCTACCAAATTTTACACGTATATGATACAGAGATGGAGAATGTGCATTTCATATTGATTTTAAAAAACAGTATTTTTAAAAAAAATTTAATGAATTAAAATTAAGCTGAGTTTTGATATTTTTCTGCTATAACATACAAAAAAACCTCTTACATAATTTCAATTTTTTTTATAAATTGTTTTTAATCATACCTATTTTATAATCATACAAAATTTTCATACAATATTTTTCAATACTGGGTTATATTGCTACCTTTAAATTTAAGCCTCTTTTGTTTTTTACTCCAATATTTAATGATGTGGTTTCCCCATTTAAAAGCTCAAGTATGTAAAGACTCTATTGAATATCTGTTTCAAACAAATAAAGAAGTTAAAATATCGCAAATTTTGAAGATAGATATTTCGTCTGAGAAGAGCATCATGATGTTATAGGACCTGTCTATGTTTGAAACTTGTACACATTGAATAGAGCGTATGAAAGACAGTTTAAATAACATGGCTTTAATGTCAGATAATTTGGCGGAATCATGGATATTAACTTATATTTAAACGATTTAACTTAAATATACCAAAGTTCCACAATGAACCATCTGATCGCCAAAGGCGACTAACAGTTAGTGCAAGTTAAAACATCCACGAATTATTAACAGCGTCATTGGTTTATCGCCAGTTAATCCAATTACATCTAATCCAATGCATTCCAAACCGTGAATTAAAATCATTATGCGCCGTATTTAAATTTATTTATAGATTCAAGACACCTTGTTGCAGTTTTATCCACTAGAATAATCCCAATAGGACAATCTAGATATATCACCATTAACAAAAGAATAGGAAAATTGGCTGCAAAATGTATTACTTACTCTTTCTCTTCTATTGATGTCTTCTGATTAATTAACTGTTTCGTTGCTTCATAATTAATCAATTAACTAACTTATCTATCTGTTGGTATGTCGTCCAATGCTCTTGTTCTAACGGTTCTAGTGTCACGTTCTGTTTTTAAAGTGATCTGATTTAAAGATGGAAAAATTTAACTGTTTGTTTACTGGATATTCTATAGAATAGGGGTATTCAGATTCCGTGTTTGGTTTCTAAAGCGATCTGAATTGAGAAAATTGAAAAGTTAATTGTTGATTGAAAAATTAATGGACAATATTGTTACGGATCGCCGGATTTGAAGACACAATCATCAGGCCTCAGTAGAAAGCAAGGAAAAAAACATTTATTTACACGAAGACACCAACACACAGACGACGAATACATAGACAACAAACATGTACAGCTGAGATGAAAACCAGATAGCAGACTACAGAAGACAGTAGTCCACAAGTAGTAATCGATCACAGCACTCAAAGTCACCAGACGGAATCCGGGTGGGAAAGGGATCGTCGGAGCTTCGCTCTACGGTCTCTCCAAAGGCTGAAGTTATCACTGTCTCCTCGCTTTAACTATTACCACACGACTGGCTATTTCATACACTAAACGTCGCTCAGCACATATCATAGGACTCAGCACACATAATTTCAGCACTCGATTGAGTTCCACACAACGCTAGCACTCTGCGTTTGCTTCTTAATCATTTCTTAGATTCTTTACTTGTGTTCTACTCTAACTCCGCTACCGGTTCAATTCGCCCAGCAGCTTGAGATTGTTGGGCTTTGATAGCTCCCGGGAGGCGTGCCGAAAACATTCTGGGCCTATCGGGACTCATCTCAGTTGCTATTGGGCGATCGTTAAAAGTCTCGAAGTTTCCAGCAATATCCATTTTAACGCCAAAATCAACCGAATTTGGCGGCAAGTAACCAAATGGTCGCCAAGTTTATCGTCAAACTCTCAGATCACTGATATAACACCCGCTCAGCACGCAGCAGGGCTGATAGTAATACAGTCTTTCTTTCGATGGCACTGTTTGTGCTGAGAAGCAAAACTGCAGGTTTGTAACAATATGTAGATTGTTAGTATGACGTATCTAAATAGAATTTCGTGATTTCTTAAAAAAATATTTACAAATAAATATGAGTTTATATCAAAGTACTTATCATGTTCCTAGATATTTTATATATACCTTACTCTAATTGATTCTTGTCTGTTGAGATCGGATAGCTTACAGATTGTAATAATTGTTTTCCATCAAATATTTTCATGTAACTAAAAAAATATTTTCTTAAAAATAATGGCTTTAAAAATTTCAAAATTGTTAAAGTGTAGCGAGTAAAGGCCGCTGTACGAACCTAGGGTCAGTAGCCGAATAGCATGACCACAATACAAAAGTTGACTTCTATATCGTAGATGTTTTCTGGCTTATGAAGCGTAAATTCCACAATCCGCCACAAAAGCATAAATTGCTGATGCAAAATGGAAACACTTTTATATGCATGAAAATGTCTACATTCTTATTTTATAAAATCTATTTATATATAGTTCATTTTAATCCTAAACATTGTAGAATGATAATATTTTAGACTTGAATCGGATTTATTTTACTCAAAAATTTGCTCTTCATTATATTTCAACGATTATGCATACACTAAGAATGTATTTAACAATATTGCAACTCGTGTGAGTTCAAACACTGTTAATGAATATAAATAATGTTTCAGAATTTATCAAAATTAGAGAAAATTACATGGAAATAAAAATATATGACTAAGAAGCTAATTTAATAAATTTTAATGTGGTTTAAAAATATTTTTATTATATACTCAAAACTCTTTGAGAATTAATATTCAATTTTTAGATTAATTTTTAATTAAAAATATTAAAAACTAAGACAAATTTTTTCATTGAGGACCTGGTAACCAAAATTTAAATAACTGCCAAATTTAGGAATTCCAGTTCCAATTGTGTGCAAAATGGTAAAAAAATTTGAGACTTTGCGTTATAGATGTTGCGCCAAATAATTTATAAATAATATCTAATAGATAAACATTATTTTAATCATTAAAATAAATTTAATTTTTTACTTCCACCATCCGATAAACATTTTGTATATTATTATTCTGAAATTTAATGCATCGCGAAATATATTGTTAAATAAACGAGAAAAAAATGAGCATCGCATAAATTATCGCATATCGAATAAATAAAAGGCTTTTTGAGAATCCTCTTTGAAATAAAAGGGAAATGGCTGACATTTATAAGGAAAGTTCTATTAAACTAGAAATTAAAGATCTTAGAGATAGATTTAACGAAGAAAAAAAAGAAATATTAAAATTCTTCCACTTTTGTGAAGCACGAGCTCTCAACTAGAGATAACAATAATTTTATTGTTCAAAATTTGAAACTAAGCCAGAAGATTCAAAATGACAAAGAAACGGAAAACAACTTCTTACTGGTGAAAAATTTGTTGCCACATTGTATTAAAATTTTAACGACACGATGAAAAATGTCACAGAAAATGTGAAGTCTTTTGATATTTACGCTTATATTTTATATCATGACTTCCGGGTGCAATGCCTTCAAAAGAGCTTAATATTTTATGAAGCCATTAGTCAATAGGAATATAGGGTTAAAATGTCTCAAATATTTGCTTTAAAATATGTCATCGGCTTAAAAAAAGATGTTAAATTATATGCCAGGAATTTAGGCAAAAATGGCATGAGTCAAATCTTTTAGAATAATGATATACGTCCTCAAATGTGCAATAATAAAAAGAAACTTGAAACCGTAGTAAGGAATATTTTGAGAATCATACATTTTTAACCACTGAAAGAGACAATGATTTAAATGCCAGAGTTTACGCACTTCTTATTTTATTGTCTCGATTTTGAAAATGGGAAAAATGTACTTACACCATTTTAAAACTCCATCTCTATATATATCTTAAAGTATACGTTGATTGCTTTTTCAAAAAGACAGTTGATATTTAAAACTCCGTCTCGGTTTACTTATGAAAAATATGGTTGGTGTCGCTAAAATTCTCTAGGGCTTTTAAACAGAAATGCGTGATTTTCTTAAGTGCACGTGGGCTTTGTCCCTCTTTTGCATAAATGTAATAACTATTTCGAATTCTCTTTTTAAACTTTGTGGAGAGAGAGAGAGAGAGAGAGAGAGAGAGAGAGAGAGAAAGAAAGAGAAAGAAAAGGAAAAGCAATTGTAGGAAAATATGATAAGAATTTTCAGTTGACATTTAAAACTTTTTTGAATGCAAGAAAGTCAAATAATTTGTTTGTTGATGTTTCATAAATGGCTTTTAAGATAAGACTTATTTCTTCAAATATTTAAAGAAATAGGTGGCAACGAAGTTAAAAATAATGCTATAAATATTTTAGCAGAATGTTTATTCAACAAAGAGTCTAAGAATATTTTATAAAGAACCCTTCTAAAATGATTTTTAAAAAGGAGAAACTTTCATTTTACATCCTTTCTTTCTGTTTAAATATTATAGTTGATTTTTTTAAATATCACCTTTCTTGAAGGTCAACTACTCGCTTAGGTGTTGTTGTTATTTTTCTTCTCTGCTTGCTATTTTTCATGTTATTTTAAAATTTATATGAATAAGTAAGAATTTGCATCTGCATTGTTTTTGGCAATTTGTAAATTTTAAAATTATTTCTCAATCTTTAGTGAAATTGAGAAAATAACACACATTTTATCAATAAATAAATTTTATACCGCATAGTATTAACTCATTGAAATATAGTAAAAGAATGACATTTTTGTTTATATTAAGGATTGATAACATATAAAAACTATTTTCATGTGTTACGAAAATTCTCACGAAAACGATTCGAAAATGCAACCTTATTGTCTAGTAAAACGAGTATTAAATATACGTAACACAAGCTACAAATTCACAGTTAACTAGCTCTATTTAATCCGCTAATTTCAGTTAACAGCAAGGCTGTAGAACGCGCGTTAAAAAAAGCCTCTCTCTCAAGCTAAACCAACAATTTATCTTGTTTTCCGAACTGATATCCTCTCCTCTTTTAGCCCTGTCTTTTAAATAGCGTCCCACTAAAGTAGAAGGGCCAAACTCAGAAGCGATGCGTTCTTTCCAGGCATGTCTGGAAATTTCTCCAGCATTCTTTAAGAACAAATATTTATTTCTTAACTTCTACTGCGCATTTTAGCCTGTAGTAAAAACCGTTAGCAACCTCATTATGCCACCAATACATTTACATCGCCAAATTAGTCAAATAAATGTAAATCCCCTTAGAACGGTCTTCCCTTTTGATTTCATTACAAATAGTTTTACACAATTAAACTATTTACAAATATTTGCACAAAAATTTATAAATTATTACAATATTTACATTTGATTTACACATGTATTTATTAAGCTAACGAATTAGCATGCTGAATTTTTATTTGTATAATGCTCTCAAATTCCAAACTTCCCAATTTTGGTATGTTTGCTTATAGATTAGCATTTCCTTTCAGTTCTGAATTAACCTTTTAAAGTCGGGAGATAGTGATCACAGTGACAGATTTTAGCGGTTTTCGGTTCCTATTTTAATGCTTTTATTCATGTTTTGCATTCTAAAATTTTATTAGTTTAATCAACATATTTAAATTCTTTTTCGTCGGCTTTCTGGCACAGAGGTAGCGCGTCTTCCTCGTGTTCTGGAAGTCCCGGATTCGTGTTCTGGTTCGGGCATGGTTGTTCTGTCTGCTATCTGAGAGATGTGTGACTGTGCCCTCTTGTAAAAAAAGGTTGTGCAAGCGACTGTGATGAGTGTGTAGCTAAAGTCGTACTCTTGTCACTAATTGGAAGAATAATTACCTCGTGATCCCTTGCTTACGACATGCTAAATGTTAACCAAGGTGAAATCAGAAAAAGACATAATAAAACTAGAAGAATAGAAGTAAATATAATTATAATTTTATATGTTTTATTCCCATGAAAGTAGTATTTCTTGGTAAGCTATAGACAATAAAAACCTACATGTCCGCGTCTTGGCACAGAGGTCTTTCTCGTGATCTGGGCTCCCAGGTTCGAGGCCCGGTTCTGAAATGGTTGTTCTTCTGTGTGCTCTCTGTGAGATGTGTAACTGTGCCCCCCCCTGTAAGAAGGGGCTGTGCAAGTGAAGGTGATGAGTGTGTACTCTTGTAATTAGTTGGTGCTACTTGAAACAAGAGACGCATAGCTTTGGCTCAAAATCTGGTGATGTATCTGCGGGGCATGGCAAGTGCCATAAGTAACAACAGCAACTAAATCTTTTTCTGTTTATTTCTTTATTTCAATAACTTCGTGAAATTATATAGGCTCTTATTAATTATATACATATATATTATCAGTTGCAAGACCAGATAGAAGAAACGTTTTTTTAATCGAAAATTTAAAACTCCGAATTATATTATCCAGGAGGCATATTATGTACAAGAAGTGATGATGGAATTAGCATCCATTCACATCGTGACGCAGGAGTAAACGAGATCAAAATTTTTTCCTTCAGTGGTTTTACAGTGGGATTTTGATAGAGATTTCTTTGACACGTCTAGTCTTAGAAAATGGTAATTTAGGTATCTTGAAAAGAATGTTGATGCAAGCATTAAGGAATTTTATCCCTTTACTCGAAATGGGGGGCTGGCTTTCTAGAGCTCGTGTTAAAAGCAATTAAATAAAAAGTGGAATTAGATAAAGAAATAATACACTCACTATATATATATATATATATATATATATATATATATATAATTTTGAAAAATCTTAACCATTGAAATTACAAATTTAAAAAAAAACATTTCACTTCTTATGAGAGATTATAAGAAAATGGAAAACTAAAAACAAATATAACATTGAAAGTATTTAATTGAACTTATCAAATAAAATACAAGCTAATCAGTTTGAGGAATAATTAATCGTTCAATTTATTCTAAATATGTTATACATTATTCTTTATATAATAATTAAGCTACAATATAGACTTACATTCAGTTACTAGTCATACTATTTTATAATACAAAAAAATTATCTATATTTCTTCACATTTTTTTATTTGCAACTAATCTAATAATATATTTGAATTGAATTGCATGCAAATCTCACTCAGTCTAGCAAATTCAGGCATCTGTCTAGTTGCAAATTCACCTTTGGCAATAATTTGAAACAAAACAAACTTTAAAAAAGCCAAAGACCATTAACTCAATTACATACTAGATAAGTGGGTTAGTTGCAAATGCATGCAAAGGCTGAATTTTCGTTCAAAATGTTAAAAAAAAAAACTTTGCTTTTATGTTTACTGATCGATTAAGTTTCGATTTGAATAATAGTTTGACTTTTACAAGTGGGAGAATGGAAGCACAATCTGGAAGAGAACTTAGTCGAATATGATTAACTTAGTTGCGTGACAGGTAAGGGATTTATTTGGTTACAGTTGCGTGCAATAATGAATTTGCATTCAACGTACTCAAATTGTGTCATCCTACTAACTGTTTTGTGATAATACATTTAGTAAGATTAAGAGTTATCTGTTTAACGATGGAAATATTTCAAACATGGTGTATTGGAATATCATCTTTTTTAAGTACGTCGTGAGCTTCTATGTGGTGTTTTGTGCATTGATATATATGTTACGACCAATGTAAATAATCGGTTATTATTAATACTAACCGGCCATTATTAATAATAACCTCTTCTTTTGATCGAAGTGAGAAATATCTCAAATTATTCACTTTAACAGGTTATTATTGCTATTTTACGGTGAATTTTATATAGGATTGGGATATGGGTGTGCCACTTTGTATGTTTTTTTAAAAATTTGCTATGAAGTTTTTCCTATTATGTTTTTTTCTAACTTATTTTATCATGCGAGAACATGATGTTTTGGTTAGGAGATTTTGATATCTCCGAAATTTACGGGCGAAAAATTATTTTACCTGTTTTTACCAGTATTGCTTTATTTTTACGTATGCATTTTTGACAAGAGATGTGTTTTAAAAAGCTAACGAAGTACAATGACATCATTGCTGTTATTTCATCTCAAAATCTATCAAGCTCCAAAACTCCGTTTGCCAACTAAAAAAATTGAAAATTAAAATTAAAAAAATTATCATTATATATAGAGAGAGGGATTGAGAATGATAAAAAAGTCTCGTTATTGTTTCAAACCGTTTTAAATTAGTTAAATTAACTAAGATAAGTAATGACTTAAAAAATAATAATGGTCTCACATGATAACTGGAAATCTACGATCGAAAATTTCATTTTTTAATATTCTGGTTCTTTTTTCTCTTCATTTTATCATTACATACATTTTTTTCTCTTTATTTTATCATTGCATACATTTTTTTTCCTTTTTTATATTTGAATATGTCTAGTTGATTATCGAACCTAACTTGTAAAAACCACAATCAACTGATAGTGTCTAACTGTTGCCAGTACACAAAAAAACGCGAAAAATCATATAATAACCAGTTAATATGATGAATGCTCATAAATTATTCCTTTTAAACGGCTTATTTGGCTATTATTGATAATAACTGATTAATATTTATAGTAACCGATTATTCACTATGACCGTAACTTATGCAAACAAATAAACAGATATTACGCGTGTTTAATATAAGGCATCATATCAGATTTCCAAATGTGGCTTATTTTTATTTTAAATATTTCGGGATTTAAATGACTCACAAGGAAGATAAGTTTAAAAAAACAAATATATATAATTATAATTAAAGCTGATAAAAAGACGATATTGATTTAAATAATATTTTAAAAATTCTGCGCAATGATGATAAATAGGAAAGTTATACATAAAAAAAGAAAAACCTCAAAAGCTTACGATAGGAAATTCGCACACCATCAAATCCACTTTCAAATAGGCAGTACATTTTGTAGTTTTCTATCTTTTTACAAACCCGAATATACAGACAATAAAAACACAACTGAAACGCACGCAAGCAACACACAACAGCACACTTATTACAAAAATCAGTAGTCAACAAGTAATAACCGTATTGTAGCTAACAACAATCTCAGCACACAAGGAGGCCAGACAGAACTCAGCAGGAGGAGGGAATCTACATAGCTGCTCTCTACGGTCTTTCCAAACGCCTGCAATTCTTCGCCGTCTACTCGCTATAACTGTATCCAGCTTCCGATTCACTCTTACTCGATTGGCATATCCAGACACGATTTGATGTTACTTCTATAATAGACTCCAAGATTCGACACACAGGTCATTTCACCATTCAACGTAATTGAGGTCCATTTAATGCCTCTATGCGACTTAAAACCTCTTAAAGATTGTATACACTAATTGGCTTAGACTGTCGGCCTTTTATAGTTTCCGGAGCAGGGCAGAGAAGATTCTGGAACAATCAAGCATATCTCGGCTTCTACTGCTTCTATCTACAAAATTCCTAAAAATTATAGTTGTTTTCTATTTTATCACCAAATTAGTCGCCAAATTGTTGCCAAGTCTGTGGGTCACTGATCCTGCATCTAATCAGTATCCAATAGAGCTGATTGTTAGAACTATTCGTGCTGAGATGCAGCAAAACAGATTCATCATAACAAGAGCTTTCTTTTATAATACTAACTATCTTAAGCCAGGAGTTTTGATCCGAGCATTTTGTTGGAATTATTGTATTTTGGGGGAACTTCAGTCAGTTGCCTGCGTTGCTTCATGCAGGCCAGGATTAAGGGGGAAGTGAAAGTTATTAAACTTACCTAATTAATATATTGTACTAACTAAACTAATTTAAGTAATAGTTAAACTAATTAACTAATACTAATTTTAGAAAATAATTTTTAATAAACGTTCGAAAAAGTATTTGAAATTTTCTGTTTCTAGTTTTTCTTAATTCGAATTTTTGTTGTAAAGCTGTGAGTTTCAAATTAGTAAAATGAACAGAACAACAAAATTGCATTCTAATGGTAATAATTTAGTGAAAACCTTTTCGAAAGACTTTCTGTTACAATGAATATGCCTAATTATTTACCAAAATGACCTTGCACTTTGAAAAAAGTTATTGCTGACTAAGAATTATTACGTCAGATATCCACTTCGCTCACCAATTACTCTTACTGATTACAAAATGGTAATACTACGTAATGCACATACATTACCTTTTCTTTTCTCTGTCTCCTTTAGGCAATAAGTGATCATTTGCATTGATTAGACGATCAACAAAATTGCATTGTAATCGCGATAAACTAGTGAAGACAATGAAGACTTTCTGTTGAGATGACTGTGCCAAATTAATGCAAAAATCCACTTTTCCCATCTAATTACTCCTAGTGATTACCAAATGGTAATCCTACGCAAACCACATTCCATTGTATATACTATATATATTTCCTTTTTGTCTCCTCCAGGCAGTACGTGATCAGCCACTTTGATCACCTGCGCTATTTGGACGACCAGCCCGTGGCGACCTTAGAAAGGATAAAATGCGTCAAGGAAGAGCCTTCTTTCTTGGAGTTGCTCCGAGGGGACATGCGGGACATGTTCCAGGACATCAGAAATGCACTCAACATTAAAATACCCAGGAAACTCAACGCAATCGTCTGAGATATATTTATTGAAATGATGTCCCCCTGGATTTGTAATTTATTACTACTTTCTGTATTTTGAGTATTTTTGCTGAAATTAAATGAATTTTTTGCTGAAGTTTGGAATTTGCTTTTTTTAGTAATTAGAATTGTTTACTTATATTAAATGTTTAAGTTTGGTTTTTTTTTAATTTCTTACTTTCTTAAATCTATTTTTCAAATCCTACTATTAGCACACACTCTCCCTATATACAGGGTGTCCCAAAAGGTCGTTTACAAACTTAACAGGCTGTTCTGTCATATCATGATGAACCAGATTTACATAGGAACTTGTATCCGAAAATTCAAACTGAGACCGCTAGAGGGCGATAATTGCACAAAAACGGGAGAGTGGGAAAACAATCATTTCAGGCGTGGACGTTGATGGAGAAGAATGAATGAGTTTAGTAACTCAGAAATGGCCGACATGCATTACGTATATGACGCCAACCGATGGAAATGGACGACCCGCGGCACGGGTGTACCTTGAGCGCTACCAAACAGACGTCAGCCCAGTCCATTCATGTTTTGAAGCTTCGCTGTTCGAGAATACCTCGATAGGACTTATCCTAATTGCTGGATCGGTAGAGGTGGACCAGCCCAATGGCCGCCACGATCTCCCGACCTGACTCCCCTGGATTTCTACCTGTGGTGACACATGAAGTCCATAGTGTACGAGACACCCGTAACGTCGGACATGGATTTTATCGCCAGGATCACGGAAGCGGCAGCAAGTGTCCGTGACACTCCTGGCCAATTTGAACGGGTGCGTGAATCCATGCGCCGAAGCTGTGAAACGTGCGTTGTGGCGAATGGAAAGAGATTTGAACATTTGCTGTGATGTAATGATGTTTTGTAATAAAAATCATATTAACACCGCTGTCGATATCATTTTTTTTCTCCTCATCCAAACCTGCTCTTATCGCCCTCTAGCGGCCTTAGTTTGAATTTTTGGACACAAGTTCCTATGTAACTCTTGTTCATCATGATATGACAGATAAGCATGTTAAGTTTGTAAACGACCTCTTGGGACACCCTGTATATATATCTTGTTCCTATTTTCAGTCGTTGATAAAATACTTTTTATTCACCCACTCAAGTTCAAGTAAATTTTTTAAAACTTGTAGTGAATGACATTTGATGTGAAAAAGGGAGTCCATAATTCATATTCGTATGATAAAAATGCTACATTAATACCAACTATTTATATTTCGAATTTTCTGTTCGCCATTACTATACTTGGCATTCGAAACCGTATCCAAGATCCATCATTTTATTCGTGGAAAGGGGAAATTTGATTTTCCCTGTAAAGTATGCGAGAAAGCTCCTGAAAAATCATTTTTGCTCATTTAAATTTAAAGATAGTGTAAAATTCAATTTTGTGCTATCTATACTACTATTATAATTGTGAAAGTTCGTATAGATGGAGGGATGATGTTAGTCAATTGGATCAAATGTAGCACATAGATAGATTATAGTCTAGAATAGAACATATACTGCTATTTATTCTGATTAATTGAGTGGTTAATTTTTTTATTCATTAAAAACTAACTTTCCAGCCAAAAATCTTCATTTCCCCACGCCAATTAAGTAACGAATTCAGTTTCTTCCCCTCCCCCTCGCTAATGAGGTTATGCTTAACATGTTTTCGGCCGATTATTTAAAACTATTCTTTTTATTTTCTTCATGTTTGATGCATTTAAAATTAAAAATTATTAATGAATCGATTTTTCGCATTTATTTTGAAGAACTTTCAAATTAAAATAAAACAGAATAAAGAAAATTAAAAATTTCTAATCTGTATCGCGTTACTCCAACTGGTCTAGGAAAATCACGCATTTTGCGTTGCCAAGCAGCGTATTTCTATCGCCCTTTTAGTTTTTATTGATTTTTTTAAATATACCGATCATTTTTGAAACACCCGGTATAAGCATAGTATACAAAATAAGTATAAAATAAATATAAATGAAGAGAATACTGTAAGTCCTTCTTAAATATGCATTTTCAAAACTAGAATTAATGTCGTGAACTATTTTATTTCTTTTATTTAGTTGTACTGTCATTTTTACCGCATATTCACTGGGGATTGCTCTTCTTTTCCGTCTTGAATACCTTCGAAGAAGCGATCTTACAAACCCAGATAGCACAACCTGTTGCACAATATTTTACATATTGTATGATATATCACTTAATATTCATCAATAAATAAAATATTGTTTAATATTGTACACTATTCTTCTAAATATAAGTGTTGCTAGGGAAGACAGGCAGCTTGCCCAGCATTTCCACCACTTCATGAGTGAGTCACCCAAGTTTATTTCTCGAATCGTGCAAAGCACCCTCTGCGATGCGGGCGGGATCTCTGCGCCAGATCTCTCGTCGTCTTGTTCTTCCGCTCTCGAAGAGCCCGTGCCAATCAAAACACTTCGCATGACTCAAGACAGTAGCTTCGCAATTGCTACCTGTGCATCATGTAGATTTGCCAAGTTACTCACAAAATTTGATGCTCTCTCTTTGTTTTTTGTTATCGCAAATTTAGTAACGCAATGCTCACAGAATCACAAGCTGCACATTTGCAGATGCACACAATATGGCGTCTCAGTGCACTAACTTTATGATTGCCGGTGCTCCTAATGACTGTGCGTGTGGCTTTGTGATCTTTTCTGTTTGCATGTTTGAAAGCTAAAAGAACTTCCGAATCTACACTTATTCACGTGGATTGCGGCATTTATGCGCGCTCTCGGGAGCTCTACACGATATTATATTAGTGTACCAGTTTTTTTGTCACATTAGTCTATATGTGAGGAGCCTCTTTCGATACTTTTGGAATCACTTTTTACTATTGGAATAAAAATCGAATATTCTTTTGATCACATTCGTGCAAACCGAATTTTTCTTCCAAACATCAATTATTTTATTATGAATTTCTAAAGGCACCCTGTAATTTTGCTATCTTTCATACAGAAATGCAAACGCTACTTACAAGCTTCCTTTTTACCTCCTCTTTAGCTTTTGTCACTACACTTCTTTGGAACTTGAGAATTGGTGCTTCTTAAGGAAATACTTATGAGTTTAGAGCTGGAGAAAAAGTTGATAAAGAATGTATTGGTATGTGAGATTTTCACGCCAGTATCTTATTATGCCAGTATCTTATTATGCTTAATTTAATTATATCAACTTCCCGTTTTGAAGCAATACTAGGGATATTTTGGGACGAACCTCGTGATTTTGAACCACGGTTGGATGATGAGGACGACACCTGAGCTTGAAAACGCTGATTAAGAATGTGATATTTTCACAAGTATTTGAACAGAAGGAAACAAAAGTGAATCAGTACCTTATTATGTTTAGTTTAGTTATATTAACGTCCCGTTTTGAAGGTACACTAGGGCTATTTTGGGATGAACCTCGTGATTTTGGACCACGGTCAAATGACGAGGGCGACATCTGAGTTGGCATCCCCCTCTCTTTCTCCACACCAGTGGTAGAGACGTTTGGCCTGACAGATTTAACGTGCAAGATACCTCCTGACACGACGGTTCTTTGGAGGAATTGGGTGTCGAACCCGAAACCCTGCGGCTCACGAGCCAAAAACATATGACCAGACCACTGTGGTCCTACATTATCATGATACAGCACTGAAGAATTGCCTTTTCTGAGACAACAAGTTATGAGTGCCTATAATCCCGACTACGGAAATGCGCTGTATGAATTTGAACTTAGATATATGTATTCATGTAAATCGATCGAATTAAAAAATTTTTTAAGTTATTCTGTAGATCAAGGCATTCGCTTGCATGCTTTAAAAAACATTTAAAAATTACAGATTTCTTCGAACTTTTTAGTCGGTTTAATTAACGGATTTACACGGATTATTATTTCTCTATAATCCACAGCTTTTTACAGAAATAAAAACTACGCGATAATAATGTTTTGATTCAGATAAGTATTAATACTTTATTTTTCGCATCAGCTTAGTTAATACACGATAATAAAGCCATCATAAATGTCATGAGCAGATTTCGTTTTTTCTCTCAGCTAAGCAAAAAACAAACAGAGTTGTCTCAATCTTAGTGATGACGTAAATATTGCCATGGTGATAGAGGTCTGATTCCAGAAATTAAATTTCCCCTTAATCTTCTGAGAAGTGCGAGGCTTTTACGAAAACTGCAGCCTACAATCCTAGGAGCTAATCCAATATTGGAATGAAGACAGGCTTGTGAGGGATTACATTTCAAATGCAGGCATATGATTTTTATGAGGAGGCTGGATTTCATGGACATTTGGTGTCGCAATTCTGCTGGGATGGTTTTAAATCCCCTGTAAGATAAAAAGTGAGCAAATCTCTCTGCCATCAACAGTCATGTTTCTTTTCATAATATTGATCTTTCTTCCAGTTCATGAAACAGCATCAAAGGATTGGGGTTGAGTTCTAATTATAGCCAAGTTTTAGCTGTGTCGATGATAATATGTTATATCCAAAGGCTATTTAAAAACTAAAAATAAATTTCAATTGTTTTTTTCTCGTTTTAACTGAATTTTATAAATATAAACGTGATTTATATTTATGAAGAATTATTAAAAATTTTGACATCGTATTACATTATCCATATGTGATGATATAATAATATATTTTATGTATATTGCTATCAGAATATTGTCGAAAAATTTAATTAAAATCTCGTGTAAAAATAAGCATGATG
This sequence comes from Argiope argentata, assembly GCA_026289955.1. NCBI lineage: Eukaryota > Metazoa > Arthropoda > Arachnida > Araneae > Araneidae > Argiope > Argiope argentata. Next base: position 1,394,609 of record JAOUZG010044950.1, on the reverse strand, counting down.
ATAAATTACTTCTAAACAGTTTTTATTTTGGAAAATCATATTAATGTACTACTAGTTCATAAAAAGCACTATAAAATGAAGAAATTTATAATAAAAATTAATTTTTGACAAAAGAATCATTTACCATCCAAACGAATTTAAAAATACAAAAGAATTTTAGGATGGCATAATAACCATATGACATTCAATCAGCTTCTTTATTTTAACTTAAGTTGACTGTTTGCATATATTTTCACCCTCATACAATATTTTTATTCAACATTTAAAAATCCCCGTGCACCAATAAGCCTTAAACGGGCCATACAGAAGTAGACAATACATCACAAAAAGACATCACATACAGAACAGCTACTCATGCAACAGTTCATTCACTTGCACATCCCTTCTCACAGGGGGAGGGCACATTCAGTCATACCACAGATAGAACAGATAAAGAATAAACAACCCCAAACCGGGACTCGAACCCAGGACGCCCAGATCACGGGGAAGACGCTCATATAATATTAACAAATTTTTTACAGTCTATAGATATTGGTAAATTCGCGTATAACTAGTTATTATACTGATGGGGTGAAATACCATGGATTTACAAATATTAAAATATAGTGTTTTTACAAGCATTAAATGTAGCACTTATATTTACAAGCATTAAAGCATAACGTAGCAAGCAAAAAATTACCGTCGAACGTTTCCAAAATATTCATATTCCTTTAGAAAATCATCAGCAAGAGAATTTCATGAAAAATTAACATTTCCTAGATTTATTTCATATCCCCTTTATTATACTCTTTTTATTCTAGCTACTCTTATGCATTACTAAATGGTAAAGGAAATTCTCATCGTGAGAAAAATTTTGATTGTGACAACATCCTGAATCTAAACGCACTTTTCTACATTTTGCTACAGGATTTAAGTATTCATCAAGATGCGAAATAGCAAACAGACAAAAAAGTAGCTTTGTATACAAACAGACTAATTAAACTGTATGTACTGCATACAAACAGACAAATAAGCGTTTTGCATTAGATCAGACCCCACACATCTAATATTTCTCCACCTCTCTCTTTCCTTAGAACTTTCAACTCAGCTGTTGTCAGCATTAATTTCGAAACGATTCATTTTCATTTGTGCAAACATGATTTGTTTTTAATAATGAATGTTTTTTGAAAAATTTATTTTGTTCATAAAACTGTTCGTCTTTAAAAAAAAAGAAAGAAATGCAACATGAATGGTCGTTAATACATTCTGCATTTATGTAGGTAACTATGTATAAAAGCTGGAAGCCTATGTTTTAGACTCTTTGTTCTCGTATGTACAGGTCCCATGGCAGAGCATCGAATAGTCTAGACAGAACACTGGAGCTCGTGTCCTAATGAAGTTATGGCTAAGATTCTCAGATATTTTAATTCTTTAATTTCGTCTTCATATTCGATTCCAAGATGTCAAATGGACGTCAAGTTTGCCTTTAAGACTAGTGTACATTGATTTAGCATCCATTCAGCATAAATATGTACATTAATTACAATTTTTTTTCCTGAAATGTTGTGGCTTTCATTTCTAATATTGTTCTAATTAACAAAAACAAAATAGGCTGTATGTCCGATA
>JAOUZG010044950.1:1323443-1378004 GCA_026289955.1 Argiope argentata | reverse complement strand
ATATATACGGCTTCACTTGTAGAGGATGTATGATGTAGCATAATCAGCAGGTCTAAGTAACAAACGATGGCTTTGTATTAATCCCAATACACAGACAACAAAAATACAGCCGAGACGCACACAAGCAGCACACAGTAGCAGGCTTAATACAAAAATCAGCCCACAAGTAGTAATCGGTAACTAACAACAATCACAGCTCGCAAAGTGGCCAGACGGAATTCAACAGGAGGATGGTATCTACTCAGCTACTCCCTAAGGTCTTTCCAAACGTCTGCAATTATCCTCCGTCTTCTTACTTTAGCTATATTCAGCTGCCGATTCACTACTACATGAATGGCTTATCCACATATGATTCGATGTTGCTTCTCCATAATGAACTCCAGAATTCGGTTCACAGGTCATTTCACTAATCACTTGAGATACACTCAAGGCTTGCACTTCTCTAGGTTGCCTCTATGTGACTCTAAACCTCTCAAAGACTCTAAACACAACTGTCTTCGGCTTAGACTGCCGGATTTTTATTACTTCCGGAGATGGGCAATGAAGGTTATGGAACAATCAAGTATATCTCGACTTCTATTGACAAAATTCCTAAAGATTCCAGTTTCATCCATTCTGTCGCCAAACGATTGCTAAGTTCGGGGGTCGCTGATCCAGTATCCAATAGAGCTCATCGTTGGAACTATTTGTGCTGAGAAGCAACATTACATATTCATAACAGAAACCTTCTTTCATAATACTAATTATCTCTAGCCAGGAGTTTTGATCCGGGCATTTTGTTCGAATAATTGTATTTTCGGGTAACAGCAATCAGTTGCTTGCGGCCAGGATTAGGGGGGGGGAGTGAAAATTATTAAACTTACTTAATTAATATATTGTACTAGCTTAATTTAACTATTACTAATTTAAGAAAATAATTTTTAATAAACGTTTGAAAAAGTATTTGAAATTTTCTATTTCTAGTTTTTCTTAATTCGAATTTTTGTTGTAAAGCTGTGAGTTTCAAATTAGTAAAATGAACAGCACAACAAAATTGCATTCTAATGGTAATAATTTTGTGAAAACCTTTTCGAAAGACTTTCTGTTACCATGAATAAGCCTAATTATTTACCAAAATTACCTTGCACTTTGAAGAAAGTTATTGCGCACTGAGAATTATTACGTCGAATATCCACTTCGCTCGCCAATTACTCTTACTGATTACAAAATGGTAATCCTGCGTAATACATATATATTACCTTTTCTTTTCTCTGTCTCCTTTAGGCAATAAGTAATCATTTGCATTGATTAGACGATCGACAAAATTTGCATTGTAATCGCGATAATCTAGTGAAAACAATGAAGACTTTCTGTTGAAATGACTATGCCAAATTACAACAATAATCCACTTTTCACATCTAATTACTTTTGGTGATTTCAGAATGGTAATCCTACGCACACCACATTCCAATGTATTTATAAATTTCTTTCTTTTTGTCTCCTCCAGGCAGTACGTGATCGGCCACTTCGACCAGCTGCGCTATTTGGACGACCAGCCCGTGGCGACCATAGAAAGGATAAAATGCGTCAAGGAAGAGCCTTCCTTCTTGGAGTTGCTCCGAGGGGACATGCGGGACATGTTCCAGGACATCAGGAATGCACTCAACATTAAAATACCCAGGAAACTCAACGCCATTGTCTGAGATATATTTATTGAAATAATGTCCCCCCGGATTTGTAATTTATTACTACTTTCTGTATTTGGAGTATTTTTGCTGAGAAATTAAATGAGTTTTTTGATGAAATTTGGAATTTGCTTTTTTTAGTAATTGGAAGTGTTTACTTATATTAAATAATTTAGTTTTTTTTTAATTTCTTACTTTCTTAATTCTACTTTCAAATCCTACTATTAGCTCACACTCTCCCTATATACAGGGTGTCCCAAAATGTCGTTTACAAACTTAACATGCTGGTCTGTCATATCATGATGAACAAGATTTACACAGGAGCTAGTGTCCGACACTCCTGTGACCGCCAGAGGGCGATAATTGCACAAAAACGAGAGAGTGGGGAAAACAATCATTTCAGGCGTGGAGAAGGAGAAGGATGAATGAGTTTAGTAACGCCGAAATGGCCGACATGCATTGCGTTTATGACGCCAACTGATGGAAATGGACGACCTGCGGCACGGATGTACCTTGAGCGCTTCCAAACAAACGTCAGCCCAGTTATCTTTTGAAGCTTCGCTATTCGAGAATACCTAGAAAGGACTTATCCTAATCGCTTGATCGGTAGAGGCGGATCAGTCCAATAGCCGCCACGATCCCCCGATCTGACTCCCCTGGATTTCTACCTGTGGGGACACATGAAGTCCATTGTGTACGAGACACTCGTAACATCGGACACGGATCTTATCTCCAGGATCGCGGAAGTGGCACACGTATCCGTGACACTCCTGGCCAATTTGAACATGTGCGTGAATTCGTGAGCCGACGTTGTGAAACGTGCATTGTGGCGAATGGAAAGAATTTTAAACATTTGCTGTGATGTAATGATGTTTTGTAATAGAAATCATATTAACACCGCTGTCGATATCATTTTTTTCTCCTCATCTAAACCTACATTTATCGCCCTCTAGCGGTCTCAGTTTGAATTTTCGTACACAAGTCCCTATGTAAATCTTATTCATCATGATATGACAGACCAGGATGTTAAGTTTATAAACGACCTTTTGGGACACCCTGTATACGTATATCTTGTTCTGATAGTGTATGTATATCTTGTTCTGAGTCGTTGATAAAATACTTTTTATTCATCCAATCAAGTTGAAGTAAATTTTTTTTTTAACTTGTGGTGGATGACACTTGATGTTACAAACGGAGTCCATTATTCATATTCGTACGATAAAAATGCTACATTCATGCCAACTATTTATATTTCTTAGTTTCTGTTCACCAATGCCATACTAGGCATTCGCACCTTATCCGAGATCCATAATTTTATTCATGGAAAAGGGAAGAAATATAATTTTCCTTGTAAAGTATGCGAGTATGCTCCGGAAAAATAATTTGTGCTCATATAAATTTAAAGATCGTGTAAAATTCAATTTTGTGCTATTTATACTATTATTATAAATGTGAAAGTTCGGATGAATGGATGGATAATGTTAGTCAACTGGATCAAATTTAGCACAGAGATAGATTATAGTCTAGAATAGAACATAGACTACTATTTATTCTGATTTATTGAGTGATTAATTTTTTATTCATTTCTCCATGCCAATTAAGTAACGAATTCAGTTTCTTTATTCCCCCACGCTAATGAGGTTAGGTTTAACATGCTTTCGGCCGATTATTTAAAACGATTCTTTTTATTTTCTTCATGTTTGATGCATTAAAAAAATGTTAATGAATCTCTTTTTCGCATTTATTTTGAAGTACTTTCGAATCAAAATAATACAGAATAAAGAAAATTAAAAATTTCTAATCTGTATCGCGTTACCCCAACTGGTCTAGGAAAATCACGCATTTTGCGTTGCCAAGCGGTGTATTTCTATCGCTGCCTGTTTAGTTTTTATTGATTTTTCAAATATACCGGTCATTTTTGAAACACCTGGTATAAGCATAGTGTACAAAATAAGTATAAAATAAATATAAATGAAGTGAATACTGTAAGTCCTTCTTAAATATGCATTTTCAAAACTAGAATTAATATCGAGAACTATATTATTTCTTTTATTTAGGTATGCTGTCATTTTAATCGCATATCCACTTTGGATTGGTCTATTTTTCGATCTTGAATACCTTCGAAGAAACGATCTTGGAAACCCAAATAGCACAACCTGTTGCACAATATTTTATATGTTGTATGATATATCACTTAATATTCAACATTGAATAAAATATTGTTTAATATCGTACACTGTTCTACTATATATGCGTGTTACTGGGGAAGACAGGCAGCGTGCTCAGCGTTTCCTCCACTTCATGAGTGAGTCACTGAAGTTTATTTCTCGAATCGTGCAAAGCACCCTCTGCTATTCGTGCGGGATCTCTGCGACAGATCTCTCGTCGTCTTGTTCTTCCGCTCTCGAAGAGCGCGTGCCAATCAAAACACTTCGCATGACTCAAGACAGTAGCTTCGCAATTGCTACCTGTGCATCATGTAGATTTGCCAAGTTACTCACAAAATTTGATGCTCTCTCTTTGTTTTTTGTTATCGCAAATTTAGTAACGCAATGCTCACAGAATCGCAAGCTGCACATTTGCAGATGCACACAATATGGCGCCTCAGTGCATAGCTTTATGATTGCCCATGCTCCTAATGACTGTGCTTGCGGCTTTGTAATCTTTTCTGTTTGCATGCTTGTAAGCTAAAAGAACTTCCGAATCTGCACTTATTCTCATGGATTGTGGCCCTTATGCGCGCTCTCGGGGGCTCTACACGATATTATATTAGTGTATAAGTTTTTTTTTGGCACATCAGTGTATATGTGAGGAGCCTCTTTCGATACTTTTGAAACCACTTTTTATTGTTGGAATAAAAATCGAATATTCTTTTGATCACATCCGTACAAACCGAATTTTTTTCCTAGCATCAATTCTTTTATTATAAATTTCTAAAGGCACCCCTGTATTGTTGCTATCTTTCATACAGAAATGCAAACGCTACTTACAAGCTTCCTTTTTACCTCTTCTTTAGCTTTTGTCACTACACTTCTTTGGAACTTCAGAATTGGGGCTCCTTAAGGAAATACTTATGAGTTTAGAACTGAAGAAAAATCTGATTAAGAATGTATTGGTATGCGATGTTTTCACAGGTATTTGGACAGCAGGAAACACAAGTGAGCCAGTATTTTGCTATGTTTAATTTCTATGTTTAACGTCCCGTTTTGAATCAACATTAGAGCTATTTTGGGACGAACCTCGTGATTTGGAATCACGGTCAGATGATGAGGACGACACCTGAGCTTGAAAACGCTGATTAAGAATGTATTGGTATGCGATATTTTCACACGTATTTGAACAGCAGGAAACACAAGTGAGCCAGTACCTTCTTATGTTTAATTTAGTTGTATTAACGTCCCATTTTTAAGCAACACTAGGACTATTTTGGGACGAACCGCGTAATTTTGAACCACAGTCAGATGATGAGGACGATACCTGAGCTGGCTACCCCCTCTCCGCACCACACCAGAGCGAGGACACTTAGCCATGACAGATTTAACGTGCAAGATACTCCCTTACACGACGGTTCTTAGGAGGAATCGGGTCTTGAATTTGAAATCTTACGGCTTACGAACCGAAAACTTACCACCAGGCTACTGTGGCCCTACATTATCATGATGCAGCACTGAAGAATTGCCTTTTCTGAGGCAAAAAGTTATGAGTGCCTATATTCCGATTACGGAAATGCGCTGTATGAATTTGTATGTATTTTACACTGTATGAGATTTATGTATTCATGTTAATCGATCGAATTAACTTTTTTTAAAGCTCATACTGTAGAGAAAGGCATTCATTTGCATGTTTAAAAAACACTTAAAAATTACAGATTTCCTCGAACTTAGTAGTCGGTTTAATTAGTGGATTTACACGGATTATTATTTCTCTATAATCCACAGCTTTTTACAGAAATAAAAACATTGCGATAATAATGTTTTGATTCAGATAAGTATTAATACTTTATTTTTCGCATCAGCTTAGTTAATACACGATAATAAAGCCATCATAAATGTCATGAGCAGATTTCGTTTTTTCTCTCAGCTAAGCAAAAAACAAACAGAGCTGTCTCAATCTTGGCGATGACGTAAATATTGCCATGGTGATAGAGGTCTGATTCCAGAAATTAAATTCCCCCTTAATCTTCTGAGAAGTGCGAGGCTTTTACGAAAACTGCAGCCCACAGTCCTAGGAGCTAATCCAATATTGGAATGAAGACAGGCTTATGAGGGATTACATTTCAAATGCAGGCATATGATTTTTATGAGGGGGCTGGATTTCATGGATATTTGGTGTCGCAATTCTGCTGGGATGGTTTTAAATCCCTTGTAAGATAAAAAGTGAGCAAATCTCTCTGCTATCAACAGCCATGTTTCTTTTCATAATATTGATCTTTCTTCCAGTTCATGAAACAGCATCAAAGGATTGGGGTTGAGTTCTAATTATAGCCAAGTTTTAGCTGTGTCGATAATAATATGCTATATCCAAAGGTTATTTAAAAACTAAAAATAAATTTCAATTGTTTTTTTTTTTCGTTTCAACTGAATTTTATAAATATAAACATGATTTATATTTATAAAGTATTATTAGAAATTTTAACATCGTATTTCATTATCCAAATGTGATGATATAGTTATATATTTTATGTATATTGCTATCGAAATATTGTTGAAAAATTTAGTTAAAATCTCGTGTAAAAATAAGCATGATGATAAATTACTTCTAAACTGTTTTTATTTTGGAAAATCATATTAAAGTACTACTAGTGCATAAAAAGCACTAGAAAATGAAGAAATTTATGATAAAAATTAATTTTTGACAAAAAAATTCATCCACCATCCAATCAAATTTAAAAATACAGGAGAGTTTTAGGATGCCAGAATAACCATATGACAATCAATCAGTTTCTTTATTTAAACTAAAGGTTGGTGGTTTGCATATATTCAACCTCATACAATATTTTTATTGAACATTTAGAAATTCCTGTGCGCCACTAAGCATTAAACGGGGCATACAGAAGTAGACAAAGCATCACAGAAATACATCACGTACAGAATAGCTACTCACACAACAGCTCATTCATTTGCATATTCAAACATTAACAAATAAAATGTAGAAGAACAACCATGCCCTAACCGGGACTCGAACCCAGGACGCCCAGATCATGGGGAAGACTCTCATACAATATTAAATAAAAATCTATAGTCAATAGATATTGGTAAATTCGCATATAACTAGTTATTATACTGATGGAGTCAAATAAAATGGATTTTCAAATATCAAAATATAGTGGTTTTACAAGCATTAAATATAGCAAGTATATTTACAAGCACCGGCTTTCTGGAACAGAGGTAGCGCGTCTTCCTCGTGTTCTGGGAGTCACGGGTTTGAGTCCAGGTTAGGGCATGGTTGTTCTTTTCGAGATGTGTGGAAGTGCCCCCCCCCCCCTGTAAAAAAGGGGTTGTGCAAGCAAATGTGGTGAGTGAGTAGCTAAGACGTACTCTTGGCCCTTGTTGGCGCTACTTCATAAAACAAGAGACGCTCCTTTCGGCTTAAATCTGCTGCTGTATCAGCAGCGGGCTTGTCCATGGAAAGTGCCATAAGTAACAACAACAACATATTTACAAGCATTAAAGAATAACGTAGCAAGCAAAAAACTGCCATCGGAAGCTTTCAAAATATTCATACTCCTTTAGAAGTTCATAAGCAAGTGAATTTCATGAAAAATTACCATTTCCTAGATATACTTCACATCCCCTTTATTATACTCCTTTTATTCTAGCTACTCCCATACATTACTAAATGGTAAAGAAAATTCTCATCGTGAGAAAAATTTTGATTGGTCGCTACAAAAACCTGAATATAAACGTACTTTTCCACATTTTGATGAAGGTTTTAAGTATTCATCAAACTTCGAGATGGCAAAGAGACAAAAAAGGCTCAATATGTAAATAAGCGCTTTATATTAGATCGGACCCCACACATTTAATATTTCTCCACCTCTCTCTTTCCTTAAAATTTTCAACTCAGCTGTTGTCAACATTAATTTCGAAACGATTCATTTTCATTTGCGTAAGCATGATTTGTTTTTAATAATGAATGTCTTTTGAAAAATTTATTTTGTTCATAAAACTGTTCGTCTTTAAAAAAAAGAAAGAATTGCAACATGAATGGTCGTTAATACATTCTGCATTTATGCAGGTAGCTATGTATAAAAGTTGGAAGCCTATATTTTAGACTCTTTGTTCCCGTATGTACAGGTTCCATGGCAGAGCATCGAATAGTCTAGACCACACACTGGAGCTCGTGTCCTAATGAAGCCATAGCCTAGATTCTCAGATATTCTTGTCCTTTAATTTCGTCTTCAAATTCGATTCCAAGATGTCAAATGGACATCATGTTTGCCTTTAAGACTAGTGTACATTGATTTGGCATCCATTCAGCATCCATTAATATTTCTGTTTTAACTTGCTTTCTCGTCTGGATAGTTGCTAGGCAGAAAAGCAATTTACAAATTCTGATAATGCGCATAGATTAAATATGTACATTAATTACGTATTATTTTCCTGAAATGTTGTGTCTTTCATTCCTAATATTGTTCTAATTAACAAAAGCAAAATAGGCTGTATGTCCGATACCATAGACTGTATGATATCGGACAGATATAAGCAAAATCAATGCCTCAAATGCCTGTAAGTTGGGAATATCCTTGAAATAACTCGAATATTAAAAAAATATTGTGTACTTTTAAATAACATAACAATTTCTACGGCGAAACATTTTCATTCAGAGCAATAATTTCTATGAAACTAAAACATAATGCCAGTTAATGAACACAGAACATTATTTTTTTCCTTGGAAGGAATTTAATATTAGGATCTGTAACGGAAGTTGATTCTCAATTTCATCTTTTGTTAAAATGTTACTATATTCCTGAATTCCTCATCAGCATCATTCTCAGCAACTGTCTTATCAAATTTTCCAATTTCTCTTTTGTAACCAGGATCGTCATTCAGTTTGAAGGGTCTCGAAGGGAAATCGATGCTTATAGAAGTTCTTGTGAAGAAAGTTTTTGTAACATGAGTTACAAAAGCCGAAAATTCATTGTTCGAAATGGAAGAAAACTTCTTTTGATACAAAATGTCTTTCTGGTCTTGATCTTTATATTGGTCCAATGTAACATGAATCATTGTCTTCATCTTCGTTGGAATATTATAATCACGGGGCCGGGATGGCCTGGTTGGTAGAGCGTTGGACTCGTACTCCTTAGGTTACGAGTTCGAAGCTCACCGGCCAAAAGAATCCCCGAGTGTATGGCGATTGGAGCTCGTTAAATCTGTTCGTGTTCGCAAAGTCCTCCATATCGAGAGTAATATCACTGCGAGTACTGGGCCAGGGGTGATCGTTCCCTGTACCAGGTCTAAATTACGACCTGAGATGAATGAATGAATTTGCATGAATGTAGTCCGCCCCCTAAAAAGGGTTGTAACGTGTGTGTAGCTAAGTCGTACTCTTGGCCCTAGATGGCGCTACTTGTAAAACAAGAGACGTATATTTCCGGCTTAAAATCTGCTGATGTATCAGCGGGGCTTGTCCATGGCAAGTGCTATTAGTAACAACAAGAACAACAATTATAATCAAACGCAGATGGAACCCCAGTTTTGGTAACTAAGAACTAGAGATGATTTAAAACAAATTTGATAAAAATCTTACTATTTCTCTATCAAAGTTCAGAAAATTTGTGAGTTGATGCTTAAATTAAATATTATAATTCGGTGCTTTAATTGCTTCTGATTGTTGGCTCAAATATACACTCGAGCAAGAAAAACACGAACTTTTTAAAACTTAACGAACTTTTTTTACTCCTTTTTTTTATAACAGCCAGCATCCTATTACCTCAAAAGTTAGCCACATAAACAAGGGTTACTGTGGCTGGCTGTTATGCTCATTAACTGTCCATTTTTTGCTAAGAGAACAAAGGCCAACAAAAGTTCAAAAAATAATCTTCAAACTGCAAATCTTTTCCTCCATTTTTAAAATTTTTTTTTTAATTTTTAGGATATTGTAATATTTTGTTAAAATTGACACTATCCCTACTGAGTTTTCCTTTAATCTCTTTGAGTTTGACACTTCCGTTATGTAGTGCCGGACTGAACCTATTTCTCCACATATACACCAGTTGTCTTGCATACTTCCGAATGTGTAGAGGTATTCCGGAAAAGTACTTTTCCAAATCTGATAACTTGAAATCTCATCTTGAAATGAACTCATCTTGAAATGAATGCATCTTGGATATATAAATGGCTTCTACCATCCACTTAGCACGATTTACATCTTCTGGAATGCAAAATGTTCCAGGTGCTTCTTTCTGGTTTCCAGGTGTTACCAGGTGAATGCTTTCTTCAGAATTCTGAGAAAAATATCCTACAGTTCTCTGTAATTATCTCACTATTTTTCTGGACATAAAGATGGTGTTAAAGAAATTCAATAATGATAGCGTGGACATCGTCAAGCGCTTCATTGTCTCCATTTATGTAAATAATGTTGTAAATTTTGTCCAGGTCTCTGTAAATCCTTTATAGCACTACTCTTCTTCTAATTTGGATCCATAAGGCAGAAGCTCAGAATATAGAACATTAATGTAGTCTGTATGCTTCTGCTTACCATTGGGAAAAACCAAACTTGTTCTTCCTCCATAACTTGGTTGTCTGTGGATCTGCGTGCATATAAACGCGATAACTCAAAAACACAATGGAATTCACAACCACATTGAATGAAATATAATATGAGACCTTTTTCTAAAATTTGTAGTTCGATATCAAATATTGATATCAGCAGGTAAAAAAAAAATCGATCGGAATGTATAGTCTTACCAGACTCTCCGACCCGCCCGTATTCACACAGAATAAACCATATATCTGAATGAAGGGATCACCGTAAGAGCGACACTGATGGGAACTGTGGTTAAGTCCTAAAGGCCATCACCGGCAGCGATACAACCCTTCCCGTATGAAGTACATCCCGTCATTGATGGGAGGAGCCTAACCCCTACTTGTTAGTGTACCCTCTTAAGTGAGAAATTCCAATTACAAACCGAACCCCCCCCCTTCCAGAAGGGGTGTGTGTATATTCTAACTTCGAAAACCGGGATTCTGCAAATAAAAATTAACAAATGAACTCAAACAAGTGAAAATAAATCCACAGTTATATGGATCAAAAGAAGATTATCATTTATTTTTCTCTTAACGTATGTCTTGAAAAAATGGGCTTGTTTACCAAACATACATGCATTTCATTCATTATAATACATTCCATTCCCCATGAATAAAAATTGCACAATGTCCTTCCCATTATAATTTCATTGCTTTGTCGATTTCTTTTAAATAGTCGTCAATTCTTTTCTCGTACACTTGCTATTTATGTACAAGTCAGCTGTTGGATTCAGTCTTCAGCCGTATTTGCAAGACTCTTCATTCGCCGGGTCGACTTTGATCTTGTCTTAAGTGCCAAATTAGAGGTGGTGTAAAATAAATGAGCTTTTTTTTTCTTCGCTTAAACAATCAAAAGGTACCTTTCTGTCAGTCAAGTGTTTTTCATTGGGTTAGCCAAAGTTCTTTGGTGTTCCCACCTGTCACAAAACATCGCCCATCCCTTTTTTCTTTTATCTATGTGCCTTTCTTGACAGCGACTGTTTTTCATCTAAAGATTCGTGGTGATTGATATGTTTTTTAGAAAATAATTCCTGAATATTCATAAATTTAAGGTGGCACATTACGGCACAAACTTCCCAGCTTTGAAAAGAATGATTGAAAATATTAAACATGTTTAACCATTAAATCTGAAGATTGAAATTTAGTATCCCGTTATGTTTAGCGTACTGTTTTTCACTTTCTTGTGAGCAAAGCACTTAAAGAAGAAATATTATCATCGTCACAAAAACTGTAACTCGATTTTTTGATGAATCTTCACATTCCTGACCTCTCTGAGACCGAAAATAAATTTTCAATATTAATTTTAGAAGTCTCAAAGACAGTTAGACAGAGAATTTTGAGCAACGCGAATGAAATTTGGTATTCGATTTTTAAACCAAATTTGTAAATTATTTTTCATTTTTGAACGAGATCCATTTATAGGGAGTTTTTATGTCCTAGTTTTACTGAACCATGATTACTGCAAAACCTGTAGAGCAACAAGGATATAACTGGGTAAAATATTTTGATTTCTGAAGTATGGATTCGTGTAAAAGTTTGAACCAAGTTTATTCATAGGTTGATCGGCATTTTCATTTGCTGAAAAGTTTGAAGCATAAAGGTTTAGATAAATGGAATTTGTGTTGCGATTTTGTAATGAAGAATATATTTCTGTATCAAAACTTAGTCTTAATACTATATTTTTGTTTTAATATTTGATTTCAATTAACCGGTCGACAAGGAGACATTCGAAATGCATATGTGCTTTTCTTCTGTTACTACGAGAGAACAGACCTTCGCTATAAAGGGGACCGGGTGCAAAAAGCAATCGGTAGGCCTAATTTTTTGTGAAGCAAAAAAATACTGCAAACACGGACACATATTATTAATGCATGTTTATTTAATGCGTGAGTTTGTTTCTTCTAATCTATCAATTGCTTCGCCGGCGCCCTGGCACTGAAAAAGCGCGTCTTCCTCAGTGCCAGGATCCGGCTGCCCTGTGTTCGAGTCCCGATCAGGGCATGGTTGCTCATCTGTGAGGTGAGATAATGTGTGTGAGAGAAAGGGGTTGTGCAAGCGAATGTGTGTGGTGTCTTCTTCAATGAGCTGGAAATCAGACTTCTGCCCTTGGGTGCTCAGGGGTCCATACTCTCAGAAGCTACTGCACCCCCTCTTTCCCTTATAAAGCGGAACACGGGATCATCATCAACATCAATAACTTCTTAAAAATTGCAATTTAGAGGCAGTAATGCAATGAGCATTGCTAGGAATTGATCGTTTGATTTATCTTCGTTTCACTTTTTTGTTTTTGTAACATCATATAAACTAACATACACAGAGAAACGCATAAAAAATATTACATTAGATGTAGAAAAAGTACATAGCTGAGGTCCGTTTGAATTCAGCCTCAGACTCGACTTCTGGCCTCCGCTTTCGACCGGAATTCGCTCCGCTGTGTCCTAACGTATCTGAAAGGGATTTCTATATTCATATATTAAGGGTTAACGGTTCATATATTAAGGATTAACATATGTAGGGTTAACGAGGCGCCTAGCCCCGGCAGTGGCTTATCCCCGGGTTTGGATAGTTCTTGACTGAGGCGCTGCTGAGAGTGAACTAACTGGCTTGGACTTTTTCTTCGCTTTATAGGATCAGATGGATCGGTGTTTGGGGTAGTGAGAAGGTGCATTCCTATCGCTGTTGACTGGGGAATAGAAAGACCATTTAATCAAAACTCTGTGTGCAGTTTCGTTGTTTTATGGACTAGCAGGTTTAGAGATGGCAGTGAAAAAGAGGAAAAATTTGGTCAAAGGATCATTGGTGGTTTTCATTTCTTTAGTTGCAGAAACTAATTGAGTTTATTCATAAATTAACGTCCCTCCCTTTTTTTATAGGTGTCAATGCCATCATCGCCTAATAGCGGCTTCAGTCGAGGCTCAATCAGCCATGTGGAAACAAACGTTTCAGCACGTGTAAACGCTATTATTGTTCAGGACACCATTTTCTTAATCACCCCCCCCCCCCCCTCAGAAAGCGAGCCTCGGTGCATAGCACCCATCGCAGCCCCCAGATGGCCGACCCTGACTAAGTGGCACATCCCTGTCATGTATGAAATTTTGAAAATAAAAACCTGAGCCTTTATGGAGCATTCATAACCTTGATCAAGGTCAACACATTTTATGCGAGGGGGGGGGAAGGAAAGGGGTTATAACAGTTTCCTTAAAGCTCATCAAGAAGTTTGGAAAAATTCGATAATAAAATTTCATCAGCACTGATGTAAAAGCTAGTCAAGTTAAATAAAAGTGTTATAAAAAGATAACATTAAGAAATATTTCATAAAAATCGATGTTTATTGTCATATTGCCGAATCGTTCGCTGCAAAATGTACTTTTTTTTATAAGACAAGCATATAATATTTGCATAATTTGTTATGTGCAGAATAATATCATTTTACTTGACATGAAAATAAATTGAATAAAAGAGTTTTTAAACTTAAACTGGAAATATAAAAATCTAAACGAATACACTAATCTAACATATATTCCATCCACCGGCAACAGTTTGTGCGTAAGTTATTATTATTATTATTATTATTATTAGAGTTATTGTCTCCAGTTTTTATCAGTTACTGGGAAAATTAATATAGTGCCTTGAAAATGCCATTTTTTTTAGTCATGAGTTATATTAAACTTTAAAAAAAAACACAAAATCTAATCAATTTTTTAAAAACATTTTCGATTCCCCGTAACAGACACCTTGGTCCCCTACGCTCTCTTGAATCTTTTGCTTATGGAACGATGTTCTAGCAATTCAAAGTAAGAGGGGGTATAGGTATATGGTATAAGCTGAGACATACATATATGTATGTCTCAGCTTCGAACTTAAGAACTATATAAAAAAACGTTTGGGGCACTTTTAAAAATTTATATAATGAGGAGGCGAAGAAATAAAAACATGCTCCAAGTGCCATTTACACTTGCTAAACCCCTCATGAGAATCTGGGGATGGAACTTCATGCTCAAACTAACTACATATACTCTCTTTAAGTCACTTCTCTTTGAAGAGCAATATGCTGACAGTAATTTTTGACACACTATTAATATAGAGTACTGATATTGTAAAATTTAAAATATTGATTCTTAAAGAATGTATGGAGTTTGGCTTTCAACTGCCTATATCAGTGGAAAACTACTAAGATCAGTAAACGAGAAAATATAAATTTTTATTTCTTGTGAATCAAGTATATTTCCAGTAAATTGTGTTACAGAATATTAAATCACTGAAAAATTCAAAGTTAATTTCATATTCATTTTTCAGATAATTATATGGACTTTAAATATACTATTGCTTGACGTACTTTTTAATTTTTTTAAAAGCGTAATCTGCTTTAGAAAAATAAATCCCTTCAAGCATAACATGAATTATATTCTAAAAACATATATAATCTATGGAAATGTAATGGACTTATTTTTCGATACTTGCTCTCGATGTTGTAATCATACAAAAAATATCTATAGTGTTCAGTTATTCATTTTCATCCCCAGTTTCTCACCCAAAATTCAAAATGTATTACTTTATTTTGTTATATCAGTAAAATGTTTAATAAAAGAATATTCACATTACATTTGATTTATGATATTTCATTGCTTTCAATAATTTTAGATTCAGTTTGCGTTTAGATATTTTCCCCATAGATGGCAGCAGGTCACAACTTTATAATAAAAAAGCATGTTTTCATTTCACTTTCGGTCAGTGACCTTTTGTGTAATTCGACTCACACGGAGTTGAATAATAATTTTTATTGAAAAAAAATAGAATAATAATTTTTAATTCTAATTTTAGAGAAATTTTAAAAATTTCTTAGAAAACTTTCATTTTTTTCTAGACTTCATAAATATAAATAACCCATACATGACTGACTATTCACAACATAATCGATCGGAAACTCAGTTGAAACTTGCCCATTGTGATATATTATTAAGTATACTTTTTTTAAAATCACATATAATACATTATACACTTTTAATATAAAAAATGAAACAAATAGTTCGAATATTGATACCAATACCATTTTCTCTAACCGATATCTGATTTCGTAACTGAAAATGTTACAGATTGTTTTGAAATTTGCAATAAAAAATTCCTTTGATTGATTTAAACAAATTTGTTACTCACTGGGCGTTTTTATCTTTTTTGAAATTAAAATTATGGAATAATATTATATCTTCAGAGTCCTGGAGCTATCTTGTTAAAGATTATTTCATGGGCTATACAAATTCAACCCAATTGAATATATTGACTTTATTGTTCGATAGATGGCGACACAAGCCGGAAAATTTTCTGGCATTTGACGCACTAATAAAAAATACACTAGGCGAGAGACAGATGTTTGTTTTTAATTTCGGAAAATTGGATTTTTCCCGATACTCTCTCCCTACCGCCAAAAGGCATTAGGCGTGAGTTATAAGTGAGGAACTGACCGTGTCAAACTATAAAGCTACATGTTTTCTAATTTAATGAGATCTTTATATTTCTTATATGGGTTCTACATTTCCAATTATTAATTCTATGGTAAGTCTGGATATTTCTGAATTAGAGGAATTGTGTTGATCTAACGTGGTTTGTGACTCATCAGTCGGCTCTTGTGTTCTATTTAATAAACTAGTTTCGCTCATTCATTAAGGTGCCAGTAATTTGATATGTCCAGTTTAAACTTATTTTGATTTTTCTTTGAATTTTCCTATTCTGGAAAAATTTGTTTTAGTTTGCAAAGTAACTTTCGAATTTTAATATTTTTTAAAAACTATTATGAATAAAAATAAATTGATAAGATTTTATTAAAATATTTTTATTATTATGAATATAGTTAATTTTTAAATAAAACGTAAAAGGTAAATTTTTGTGTTTGTGTTAAAAACTTTTGTTTTGAGTATTATAGTATATTAAAAAAAAAGAAGTTTTAAAAAGCAGTTACATGCATATTTATATTATTTAGTAAATATTATTTTACATGAATCAAATTCAAATTTCAAAGTTTATGAATGAAGCTTGCAGAATTTATTGTGGCTATAATTATAATTTTTTTAATTATTTAATTTCCAATATTTTAAATTTTATTTATTTATTTATTGATATTTGGTATCCAATCAAATATTTTGAATGAGAATTATTGAACATTGCATAGTATTTAAATATTGTATTTTTTATTTTGTAGTTTATTCATATTCAGTTCACATCAATTTCATGTAAAATATGTAAATATTTTAATTTATGAAAGTTATTTTAAATTATAATATTTTTTTTGGTAAAAATAATAATTTTTGGAACTCTAAGATATTGTTTTTTGCATTGCATTTCTGAAAGTTATTTTGATTTGTTACCGTGAGTTTAAGGAACATTAATTTATATACCTGAATTCTAGCTTTTTGCAATAGAGTATCTTAGAATATTGGGAGCTCAGTTAAATTGTTTTGAATTTCAATATATATATATATATATATATATATATATTTAATGAGATCAAGGTAACTTATCACTTGAATTACATATCAAAAAGAAAGTTTTTTTTATACTCATGAAAAGGTTATTAGATTTAGACATACTTTACAATAACTTTTTTATAAATTTAGACTATTTTTCTAATGGAATACATTTTATTATTTTGGCAATAATTTATATATAAAATTACTTTATTGGATATACTTGTTTATTTGCAATAATGTATTATTTAACAAACTGAGTTATCATTTTAGTAAAGTTTGTTTAAGAAGAATCCTTATTCTCATTTAAGTTTGAGAGTAATTCACATTTTAAAGAAGCTTTTTATATAATCATATTTAAGGTTTTTTAAATCAATTTTATTTGTTCGGCAGGCACATAGACTATGGCAGAGTTCATTGGATGCAAAGATGAGTCTTCTGAGTCTAAGAATTCTGTTTCTCCTTCTCAGGTAATTGTATTCCGTATAACATTTAAAAAAAATATTTATTTTAAGTAGTAGTGTCTAATCAACACTGGAATTGATTTCATTTAAGCATTTCATTACATTAAATAATATTTCAAAATCACCTTCCTACTGATCAAAATATTTAACATAACTTTATTATTGAGGTTGAATAAATTGTTTTATTTAATTTGTATTGACCTGGCCTCATTTGATTACTCTTTTGCCACAATTTTTTCTGATAAATTAGAAAACTTACAATATAGTGTTTTTTTTAAAAAAAATTATTTTGAACTTACATGCATACTTAAATTAGTACTGATTTTCTTTATTAAAACATTAAAACTTAAAATAGGTTTCATATTTTTGTTAGTTGCTGATATATTACTGAAACACTGTTCTGTACAATGCTATTTCAGATTATCAACATATGCGTTAAATTACATTTAATTAGAAAGTTAACTTCCATTTCCTATCCATTTGTCAGAATTTTGAATTGAATATATGGATGGAAAAATATATTAATTTTAAAGTTTTACCTGGTTTAATTGATTTAAGTTCTTAAATAGGCTATTTTTCAATCTTATGATCTAGTGAATAAAAGTTGTTATTCAAAATATTGCTATAAAAATAATTAATTGATCATGTTAAAACTATAAAATGATGATTATATGCTATATTGAGAAATATATTTAGAATTAATTGAGGAGACATAACCTAGTTTTGTTTGTAATATTTTCTGTATTAATAATTGCTTTTAGGTTACAAAGCGGTCTAACATAAGATTAGGTGCCAGTGCTCCATACATTCATGACTCCATCCGTGGCCGAGGCAGTTCCTTCACTCATTCAGAATTTTCCCCGTTGCATGTACCACAAAGGCAACAATATGTGTATAATTCCCCGTATCACATCCCTTTAATAGAAGAGTCTGCCCCTGTTGCGGGAAGTGGTCTTATATATGATGCTGACAGGCCTGGGACTCCTGCACCAGGTGACCAAAGAGAACTCATTATAGATGATGCTCCTTCTAGATTGTATAGAAATTCTTTAGGTGATGAGGATAGTATTGTGGATAGTTCTGGATATCAAAGGGATGGTTATATCATAGACAGACATTTACCTGGTAAGTACTATGGTTTATCTATGCATTAATTAAGGTTTCAGGATAAAAATTTTAGAGATTTAAGCATTGATGTGTATGAAAGTAGAGGTTTTTCTTTAATGCATGTTCTATACTGAGCATTCATTCTAATTCCAATTCTCTATTTTGGAGCATTAATATGTATGAAAGTAGAGGTTTTTCTTTAATCCATGTTCTATACTGAGCATTCATTTTAGTTCCAGTTCTGTATTTTTGAGCAATAAATATGAAATTAGAGGTTTTTCATTTATCCATGTCCTTTATTGAGCATTCATTTTAATACCAGTTCCTTACTTTGGAAAAATTATATTAAAATATATGTTCTTGCTCACACTAATGTTTAACAGAAACCATATTTAAATTATTCCTTTTAGTAAGGGGGGGCAGGGAAGTAAAATATTTATCTAGTTAGTAACATTTTTTTCACAAAAAATAATATTGGGAACAAGTAAGTCTTATAAAAGATTTTTTTTCTGTATTTATTTTATAAATATTTCACATTAATTTCTAAAAATGTCAAATCCCCCCCCCAAAAAAAAATGGTTTATATAATTCTAAATTAGTATATAAGATGGAGATACACATCCTTGCCAAAAATATGTTAAGCAAATTAATTAGCAACTTTGTTATAATTTTGAATACTTATTTTAGGATATATAGAAACTAAAATTACAGATAAAAAATATTCACAGCTTTCCATACAATGAGTAAGTTAATAACTGTATATAAATTCTTTAAAAAACAATCCTTTTCTTTATAATGTTCAAGATGGAACTAGCAGTATTTGTAAATATTCAGTTACCTGAAATAACTAATATTACAAATACTGTAACCCTTACCTTTTCATTGTATGTTTAAAAACTGTCATTAAACTGATAACCATTTTTACAACCTAAAGGGAATTTGTGGATAAATAAAATAAATACTCTATATACACAAAACTATGATTTACAATTTTATGTAAATTTTGCATATCTATGTTGTCTGTTTTGTGATGAATGGATTGTAAAGCAAGCAAGCTTTGAATTATTCTAAAATAATCTAAATCATGCTTAATTAAATGTTCTGAGTTTCATCAAAGAAATGAAAATAAATAACTACCTTTAGTTACTATTTATTTCAGTTAATACTACTTAAACAGATTTAAAAAAAGATTTATATCAAAAATTTTATTTCCTTACTAGTAGTAATCATTAACAAAAAAAATTACTTTAAAATGTTTTTAGTTTTATTACTAATTGACTTTACTCAAATTGATTCTGAATTGTGTTTCATTATTTTATATATAATATACATTATTTCTATGCTATAATATAGTATAGTATAGTTAAAGAATTATATTTCAATCTATATAATGTTTCAAACATTTTCATCTGTACTCTATTGATATTGAACTACTCTGTTTTCATTCTTTAAATTGGTGATCCGAATTAATATTTCAATTATTTCATATTAGCAGCTTATTTTTCTTCCACTTTTCAAAACTACTTCATTTTCAACGTTATAGGCTTTGGTTGACGATATCAGAAAACAAAAAGCGATAAAACTATTTGCGAATGATTTGTATGAATAATTTATTATTTAAGTTCGTTATTAAATACTCAGCGATTTCTCAATTGAATTCACTTTACAATACTTGACATCTTTATTCTCTCATATGGATTGTGTATTCTTTTTTTCCCTCCTCCTTCAATGTATGTTTAAAAATCTATTGTGTGCTAATCAGACAAAATGCAATCTCGTCTCTCTGTTGCGCAGTTCGAATTGTATTTGCGAAGTATCCCCACAACATATTGTAAACCAAAATTACGTTGAAAACAAATTAATCAAATTAATCAAATATTTTAGGGATAATTCTATAAGCTCTGCTCTTTCTTTATTCCCTTAGCCGTCGGTCTCTTGAAGATTGCATGCATCGAATTATTGCTTTTTTAAAAAT
Source organism: Argiope argentata (assembly GCA_026289955.1). Lineage (NCBI taxonomy): Eukaryota > Metazoa > Arthropoda > Arachnida > Araneae > Araneidae > Argiope > Argiope argentata. The sequence goes on along the minus strand of JAOUZG010044950.1, from coordinate 1,357,589 downwards.
TTATAATTGCTTAATAATAGTAAATAGTTCTAAATAATAAACATTTTTAATATAGTAATATATTTTTTAAATAAGTAAGTGGCAATCTATAAGCATTTTGAGTCTTTCATGAATTTTAATGTGAAATTTTATGAAAATCCCAAAACAGAGCTCGTTATCGAGAGAGTGGTTTTGTCTAAAAATTTAGTAAATAATATGTGTCGTTTTTGATGAAAATCCCTTTCTTTGCTACCATTTTTCTATTTTATTATTAACGGAATATTTTTATACGCCTTGTATTTCGGTTAATATTTAACTGTTAATATCGATAAGATATGCTTATAATTTCACATAAAAAATTTCGAATTTTATAATTTAAACACTATGATTTTCGAAATATGTTTATATTAATCTCGAATATATTCGATTAAATAAAAAGAATTAGTTTCATTTAAAAAGTCATTTTCTGCAAATAGTGCGCATTTTAAATGTAGAATTTTAACTTTCAGTATTTAATGTGACAAATATTTATAATTTTATATTTGTCATATATGTTAATGTAAATTTATAATACGGCTTTGTCATAAGAGCTATTTAATTTTTTCTACTTAGATAGGTACTTATTAAAAAGGATTGAAATGTTTAATGAATCGTCGTTTGGTGATAAAAATAGTCAGTTACGATGTTTCTATGACATTTTCCCGCGAAAAACGAGGTTCTTTTTTGGAATATATTATCTTCATGTGTATTTAAATTTACATTATAATTTTTGTTAGTATATTCAGGCAGAGTTGCATTCAAAAGACGGGGAATTGGACAGAAATAAAAACTGCGCGCTGTTGCAGTTTTTTAAGTTTTAAGTTGGAAGAGTTTTGAATTCGAAGAAGATTGTTTAGTGTAATCCTGTCTAAAACCGTTTAGATATCAGTCGATCGCGATTTGGGATCAAATTTTAGCTTTGAGAGAAATACTTGAAAGTTGCATTTTCTTTTAATCCTATCTGGAAATTTCTGGATTTAAGGGATACAACTTCTAGATATTTTGTTCGCAAAAGAGAAAGAAATGGAAGCTGTTCGGGAAAATAATCTTTTTATTTTTTTGATCATTGTAATAATTTTTTGTTTTTATTAGTTGTTTGAATTTCATTTTTGTTAGACTTTTGTTTCTTTAAAACGGAATGGTGATTACAGTTTCTTACGTTTTGAAACTTCTAAATTGGTGTAAAAAAAGGCCACTTTGTTATGAACTTGAAACAAATATTAACTTGGGGGTAAAAAGATGCTTATGTATCTATTGGAGAAAATGTAAAGATGAACTGATGTAATTGGAAAATTATTGTGCATTAAAATGACATTATTTATTACGGTAAAAGTGGCTTTGGCGCAATAATTAATCATATAAGAACAAAACAGAGCAGGAATTTTTTTACAAAGAATGTTAACTATTCTTTATCATACAATTATTTCCAGAACTGATCGTCATCTTCAACAGCAACAAAAACAAATATCATTCCAGTACCATTTAACACACGCACGCATGCACACACCCACACCCACACTTCATTATTATATATTTGTCATTAAATAAAAACTGCAAAATGAAATGTGGTGTTGCAAAAATATTTTTTGTTAGGCCTTTTGAAAAATTTACCAGTCATAACATTTATATTGAATTTAAATGAATCTGATAATAATAATAGTATAAGAGGGCTTTCAATATTACTAAATTATTTTTCACCTTTTCATATAGAGTAATGGTATGGAGTTAAAGTAAAATCTTTATTATTACTGGAACCCAGAATATCATATGAAATGGGCTTAATAGTTGCGTAATAAAAAGAATTTCTTTGTAATGTTGCAAATAAAGCCCATGGAAACGACATGGGCTTGTCAGAGATAACTTTTTTTAAAAAATAAATTATCTCTAATAAGTCCTATACTGTTCTATCGATCCAGTTGCACGAAAAAAAAGTTACACTTGAGAGGCTACTGAAGCTGAATTTTTTTATATCTAATGTTTTGACAAGCACAGAGGACTGTGTATTATAAATTCGCCTGTATCATTTTGATTTTAAACTGTCACCCCTTGTTTGCGATTCAAACAAATTTATGATCTAAATTATTCGCTATGGGAAAATATGCTAGTCTCAGTGAGATGATGAAGGTTCTAATTAGTAGTTTTTATGACCCTTAAGGTGAAGACCCATTCAACATAATGTAAAACCTAATAGATAAAAGATCAAGAAAAATTTATATTGGAACGCATTTCTGAATCCAAGCTGTAAAATACAGTTTGATGTGTAAAGAGCAGTTTACTTTTTGAGTTTTTTAGAAAAGAAAAAAAAATTTGCGTGATATTATTACTGTAATTTATGTAAAAATTTAATATTTTTGAGAAAATGTTACCAGAAGGAACTCATTAGGAAGAAAAAAAGCAATGGAAGAGGGGGATAAATGAAAAACTTCCTCATCCTCTGTCAAAGAAAAAAATAAAAGAGTTTTGAAAAGGAGGGGATTTTAACTCAAAAAGTTAAAAAAAAATAATGTGTGTGATAAAGTTTTTAAATTACCATATTAATGAGATACATTTTTTGTTAGTTTTTCTTTTATTTTTAAAAGTAATTTTTAACATAAACTTTCTCAGTAAGGAATTCTTTTTTATCCAATAATTTTCATTAAAAAGAATTCTACATTATTTTAATATTATTTTAAGTATCTTTTGATAAGATTTATATTATTGTTCAATCAATCGAACATTTTATTTCTCGTTGTGTAAATACGGCAATTATTGTTTGTCTTTAACCGTTATTATTTAGGCTTAACTTTTTTTTAAAATTCCAGTTTGTCTCTTGCTTGTTAGTTGTTAGGTTGAATACTGTGTATACAGTGAAGGCGAATGTACTATGTCTATGAACACGAAGTATATTTTAATTATAGTATATGCTCTACATAATTTGGCAATATCCTCTTTAAATATAATTAAATATTAAATATATTTCAAGGAATATCAATTATGGATATAGTTTAAAATTAAATTTTATTTAAACAAATCTTATCTTTATTTTAAGATTTCATTTTAGATAATTTAATCGTTTTATTTAACTCTCTTTATAGCTTTTGACATAATGTGAACTAGCTAAAAATCTGTGGAAATTAGTATTTACACTAATGTTATGGTTGCCCTGTTTTTCGAATTTTTATATTATTGAGATAGAGAAATAATTTTTAAACTCTGATTGGTGTGAATAATTATATTTTTGATACGTGTTTTAGAAGCCTTTTGCTATAGAAACATTTTTAATGAATATATAATTTATTTTTATTCCTAATTCTAGATGATAGACGATTTTCTTACAGAAAGATTAATGATTATATGACCTACATAATTTGACATTATCCGCTTTAAATATAATTGAATATTAAATTTATTGCAAGGAATATCAATTGCAGATATAGTTTTAAATTAAATTCTCTTTAAACAAGTCTATGTTTAGGTTAAAGTCTCATTTAGATAATTTAATCGTTTTATTTAACTTGCTTCATAGCTTTTGACATAATGTGAACTAGCTAAAAATCAGGTCCTGTTTTTCGAATTTTTATATTATTGAGATCGATAGAAATAATATTTGATCTCTGATGGGTGTGAATAATTATACTTTTGGTGCATTTTTTCAGAAGGATTTTGCTATAGAAACATCTCTAATGAATATATGATTGTGTATTTTTATTCCTTATCATAGATGGTCTATGATTTTGTACTAGAAATATTAAATAATTAGCTTGCGAAATGAAGTATGGTTTAATTATTCTGCTTTGCTTTAGGAGTTGAAATTTGACTGTTTTTAGCAAAGATTACTAAGAAAAATAAGATTATCAAAAAAGATTCCTATTCATTCAATTATTTATTACTAAAACATCTTTTATCCAGTTATCAAATGATATTTTCTGTCCAACTTTTTCATTACATTTCCTCCGAATTAAAATAGTGTCATTGTATTACAGTTAAGTTTACTCGACGTAAAATACTTAAATCGAATCATTATGACGATCAATGTAATTAATCATTGTTAATAATAACTAGCCAATGTGATAAATAGATTAATCACGTTCATATGTTATTTATAATAATAACTTACTAAGCGTAATAACTATAACATATCTACAAAGAGAAAATCAAAATTATACATCCTTCTGAATCTCTTTGCAGCTGCTGAAACTTGGCAGCTGTAATACAGAACTTGGCAACATATTTGGATGCAGAGTCGGTCGTGATTGTTTTTATTATCAGTTTTTAAATCCTTTTGATTAATGGGAACAACAACAATAATTTCATTATCGATGGAAATTGCCATAATTTTTAACCTATGAGAAAATTAAAAAAAAAGAAAAGAAAATAAATGTTTTGCTTTGGTATATAATTTTAAATAATTAGTTAAATGCTTTTCGATATTAAATATTTCATCATAGTTTTTTTTTTATTTATTCTATAAAATTTTGAATTATCTTCTTTTCTCAGAAGAAATAACCTATAGGGGGCCTTCTGCAACTCTATTTTCAACTGTTTCATTCTATAATTCAATGTGCACTTTGACAATCAAATTTAAAATTTTCACATCGAGTCAGAGAGAGTTAATTATAAAAATTTAAAGTCATAATTTCGAAAGTTTATGAGAACCATTATAATTGCGTGTAAAAATTTCCAAAAAACATGATGGCCCCCAAATTTTATCAACTATTTAAGGTTCTGTACACCAACTGTTTCCAGCAACGTCTATTCCTGAAAGTATTTTTTTCTCATCTCAAATATTTTACGACTCTCTTATCTAAAAGCAAGTGTATTTTCCAAAATAATACCAGTGCAGGATTGCTGAAACCCCAACACATACAAGCAGCCTAGAAACGTTGTTTTCCTCTGAGGGCCACCCTCATATCAGTGAAATGTCTTTTACAGTGCTTGTGGCGTAATGAAATTGGAGCGTGGCATTCCGCCAAGTGCCCAATTATTCCGTGTGGCACTTACGTGTGGGTGATCACAGAGATAGCTGTTTTTCCTGCGCCCAATGGTGTGCCGTGGACCCCTCCCACTTTAATGTAAATGCTTATCTAAATCATCTGTCATTCACGTCGTTGTTACTTTTTTTTTTTGACCGCAGATGATGGTTTATTCAGTTGTAGTGTACGTGCTTTTGTTTTTAAAGTTTTTTTTTTGCCTTATCAATAAATGGAGCTTTGGTGTCGTTAATTGCTGTTGTATAAAGCAGAGATTAAATTAAATTTAACACTTTGAGATACGTTGAAAAAGGGTGAAAATGACTCGTCGCTTCTTTTATCAAAGGAAAACAAAGAAAAAGGATTAGGACGATATTCATTAATCGATGATAGATTGCTAGAGATGTTGCGGGAAAGGAATTAAAACGTTAAGTCCAAACAATAAATAAAATATTGTTATTATGTCAAAACATGATGTTGTTTTTCGGACGAGCTTTTGGCGTCAACAAAAATGCGTGGACTATGAATTGAAATTTTATTATCTGCACGGGCATCTCAAAAACTCAGCTTTTAATAATGCTTTGCCATCCCATTTACAAAAGTTCTTATTTTAAAAAAATAAGTAAATGACTACAGCAAATAAAGCCTAGAAAAAATGTCATTTTGAGCACGTGATCAAATGAAATGAAATAAATAAGAAATGGGATATTTTTTTCAAACAATCAATGCGAGACAATTTTTTTTGGATCGTTTGCAATACTAAAGTTGACTCATTCAATGAAACAATTAAAATGAATAAAAAATCTTATATAACTCGCACCAGCACGCGGTGCTTGGCCGTTCAAGAAATGATGTTCTGACATGATACATTGAAATATGCATAACAGATTTCATTTTAATCTTTATTAAATTGTGGCTGCTTCTATTTAATGATAAGCATTAAATTATTTTATGGTTTATATGTGAATGTATTTGGTTGGACGATTTGTTGCTCTCCATTAAAGAAAATAAACCGAAAATATTGAGGTGGGGTGAAAATTTCAAAGACCAAAATTTATTATAATCGCAATAGACACAGTTTTAAAGATAACAAAAACATTTATTCACCTGCACTCAAATCTCGTGTGCCTATATGTAAATATATTTTAGCTGTTGAGTGGCCGAATTGAAGAGACCTTTGAAAATTTCTACTTCGATTTATTTTATTTCGAGCAGAAGAGACTAAAATTTTTCCTTTCAGGGGTTTTACTATGAAATTTTGATACGTGTCGATTTAAGCAAGATTATTTTAATGGAAAAGATGTTGAAGTGATCAGTTTTATAGAGCGCGTGTTTAATAATTCAAAAGTTGTAATTGGATTTAAAAAAAGAAGAAAATATTTTAGAATGAAGTTAATATGATCTAAATTAAGATAAAAATTTGTAAAATAATAAGGCTTTAAATTAAATTAAGATATATCTCTATTCACACGCGCGCTTACATCTTTTAAATGTATATTTTAATTATATGGATAATCAAGAATAAATAGTATATCGTAATAAGTTATAGTAAAAAAAGTTAAAGTTGTTAAAAATAGACCATAATTTATTTAAATGAACTAACAATGTATGCAAGTCTCTTTCTTCAATTCCGAAAGGAAGCACTATTTATTATTAACACTCAATTCTTTTTAAATCCTTTTAATGTTAACGCGTTTTTAATTAAGATTTCAGAAAAGCATTTGAATAAAATTCGGAGCATAGTTTTTTTTATGTGCACATAACTTTTTTTAATGTATGCGTTTGACTGGAACTAGACTAATATATATATCACAGTTTTCATCTCTGTCTTCCAATTTTCTTTCCAGATATTATATCATTTTCAGATATACCCTCATATCTCTTTATAACAGTTCTTTGTGTTTGTTTCTGTTTATTTCAATTCCTAAAATTAGCTCACCTTCTCCCTTTATCTCTCTCTCTCTCTCTCTCTCTCGCTCTCTCTCGCTCTCTCGCTCGATCTCTCTCTCTCTCTCTCTACACAGTTTTTTTTCGCCTGGTTGTTAAGGCGTTGGATTCGCATCCCTTGTGCTGAGAGTTCGAACCTTGTCGCAAAGGTCTACATTTCGGGAGTTATACCACTGAGTCAAAAGTGATCGTTATTCGGATGTTATGCTCAGGGGTCCAGGCCTTTAGAAGATACTGCATACCTCCTTCCGTTGTAAAGCCTAACACAAGAACAAAAATTGTAATTATTTAATAAAAAGTAACTAAAATAAAAAATTTCTTTATATCCAAAGTAGGAATTTAATTAAAGTCCTTTTTATATATTGCTTATTTTTTTCTATCTGACCAATTTGAAGCGATATGCGTATAGTTAAGCGATATTCAAATTCTTTAATACCAAATTTAACTATATAGCACAAAATTAATTTTGAGTTATGGTGTTCACAGACCTGTACTTCCAAAAATGTGATTGTTGGATCCAGAGTTATCTGAAACATAGGGATTTGTAAAAATCTCCAGTTAGAATTTTTTTTCTTTTAGTGGGATGAGGATGATCACAATACTTTATTTTGGTTTATTTCGTAATCGAGAAAATAAAAAAATAAGAACAAACCATGACATTTTATTCATACAAGGAACTATTTTTCAGTGCCTGGCTGACTTCAGTAATTTTGGAGTATAGGCATATGGAGATTTTGTATACTAACATTAACAACGTATCCTTAAAACAATAAACGAAGTTTTCCCGTGTTTTGAACTTTGCATCATGAATGACCTTGAAAATAACAGCTTGCTAGCGACATTACCCACATGTTCCTTCCCCCCCCCCTTTTGTGCATGCAACTGACCTGAAAGCAGACCTGCGAAAATCCGATTCTTGTGGTCTTCGAGGTACAAACGCCCGATTCCTTCGAGTGTCAGGTGTATGAATAGCATTGCGCAATCGTGCGCAGCTGCTGATGTGACCGTTTGACGCACTTTCGCCTTTCTTCTTCTTCTTATAATCCCACTGGTATTCCACAGTTCACTTGCAGGTTCCTTAAAATAGATCGAGGAAGATAGCGCCGTTGATGGAATACGTTACATCTCTCTCGGCCTGTCAGCGGGTCAAAGGTAACGCCGGATCTGCCTGAGCTTCGAATGGATCTTAGAAGCGTCACGTTGATATATCTGGGTGCTCTGTTCTTTTTTTCTCTGGTGTTAGTGCGGCTGACAGCGACTCGGACGTGTCGGAATGTCTGGAAATGATTAACGCTGTAATGCCTCTGTCGTTCAGAATGTGTGTTTTTACTGCAGATTTTAGTTTCTTTTTTTTATATATATTTTGTCTTCCAGCTTCTTTGAGCTAAGTATATCGTGACGATTTAAGCTCCAGCTACTGACAGAATTTCTTTATATGCGTGGTAATAATATGGGGGTGATAATTGGGTTTTAAAATCAATTCCTACTTAGGTCAACAAAGATTTTTTTTTTCAATTTTAGTTACCTTTTTTTTAATAATTACAATTGCTGTTGTTCTCCTGTTTCACTTTACCAATGAAGGAGGGGTACTGTAGCTTCTGACGGTATGAACCCCTGAATACTGAAGGCTGGAAGTCTGATTTCTTTCTCACACTCGTTACTAAACCCCTTTTATTGGGTGGACTTCATTCATACATTTGATTCATTAATCTGCACATGGAGGACTTTGTGACCACGACGGATGTAACTTTCGCACACACACGTGGAGAGCCTTCGGCTGACGGGTTCGAACGCGCAGCCCAAGGGATGTGAATTCAATGCCCTACCAATCAGGCTATCCAGGTCTTATAGTTACCATTACTATAGATAATTGATCAAACAATTATACTAGCGTTGAATTTTTAACGCCAATTGAGGCAACACAAAATGCGTGAATTTTCTACTTCAGTTGGGATAAGGAAATACGGATAAGAAATTTTTAATTTTTTTTATTCTATATTATTGTCATTCGAAAGTAACTCAAAATGAATTGAAAAAATAGATTCATTAAAAATGTTTAATTTTAAATGCAGCAAACATTAAGAAAATAGACAGAATCGTTTGAAATATTCGGCCGAAAATACATTGAACTTAACCTCATTAGTGTGGAGAAAAAACTATCTTCGTTACTTATTTGGTGGTAGAAAAATGAAAAGTGTTGGCTTAAAAGTTAATTTTTATTGGCGCACTACTGGATAGACTATCTCACCTCGAGTTGTCAGAATCCGCATAGTCATTGCAAAGTTAGAATGTGCACTTCAGTATTTTTTGATATCTACCTTATTCAAAATTAAAGCGAAATTTTATCAATTACCTGTATAAATTGTAAAAATATTATTAATAAAACTAATTTTCACACCGTTTAAAAATTAAAAGACATGTCATTTAAGGAATACCAATTTAATTCTTTTTGCATAATGTCTCTGAATTTTGGTAATTTTTTAAAAAAATATTTTTGCTTAATTTTTTTAACAATAGATTTCAGTCAATTAATATCTTTTAGTGTTAGATCTAGAGTGTTAGATGAATTAGGACCTTTTTATTTTTAAGGCATTATTTTACCCCAAAATTGGACCATTAAAATGGTTCATGTACACAATGAATAGAAGTGTAAAGATGACGCCTGTCGCAATTAATGCTTAAAACTAAATTTATATGTTAAGTTAAAATTATTATTAATTTGTATTAAAAGTAAATTGATGCTTTTGAAGAAACCTTAACAATCAAGTAATATACAAGATATTTAATTAAAATTAAATACAGCAAATGTGCTCCGATTAGTGGTTAAAGGCGGCTAGTTTTAGTAATATTGAATTCTCGATTTAAAGCAACACTAGGGTTGTTTTAGGATGGATCTCGTAATTTTGAACCGCAGTCAGATAACGCGGACGACTCTTCAGCTGAATCTTCTCCCTTCTTCGTATCACGCCAAACCCGCTTACATGATGGTTCTTAGATGAAATCAGGTCCCGAACCCTAAACCCTACGTCTTACGAGACCGATACCTACCACTAGGTCACCGCGGACCAAAAGTTGGCTAGTATAAATAGTTACCTTATAAGAAACACTTTAATTTTCATTTTCATTTCTCCAGTGTATGATATTCCACGATTTTATTTTGTCACTTTGCTTCTACTTATCTTTTAGCAATTTCAAATTTTAAAATAATCTGTCATTAATATGTACGATTGGAAGTGTTGATATTTCTGTTCTTAAAAAATGTTGTTAATTACAACACTTGTAAATAGGGCTGAAATGGCAGATATTTATGAATTTAAAATCCTTTTTAGTTTTCGAATTGTGGTTTCATACTGTCATTCTTTACCAAATATTTTGCTAATCCAACTTTAAATTTAACGCATATTAATGTATTAAGATCACATAAAATTAAGAAAATAACTGGATTTTAGTTGTAATCAAATTTAGTGCAATCGTATAAAAATAGCATTGTGTTATCAAACCCAAATATCTCTTACCCTTTACATATAATCTTTCATAACATCTATATTAATAAAAATGGAACTCGAAATGCGTTGCTAAGCGCAAAACTAGAGAACGGCTCGACAGATTCGGCTAATTTTTATTTTAATATTTTCGTTAAGACACGAGGATGGTTCTTATGGAGAGAAAAAATGAAAAAACTGCGAGGAAAATAGTTAAAACGACACTTTTCTTACTTTCCCGCCAAAAATCATAATTTCCTTCCCCCACACCGAGTAAGATAACAGGAAGTAATAAATTATCATTTGTTTAGAAAGAAATGCGCGAAGTCGGTTGGTTTTCATTCATAGATAACGGTATGTTTAAAAAAGAAAGAAAATAGTTACTTTTATTATTAGTCTGTAAGGATATTTAATTAATGCCTGCTCAAAATAAAGTCATAATAAAGTAATAAATAAAGAAAAAAAGAATAACAAAGGCAAAAAAGGGTTTGTAGAAAGAAAAGTAGAAAAGAAAAAAAGACAAGAAAAGTAGGGCGTGATCGCGTCACCATTATTACCTCTGTGCGAGGCATTTTCCAAGCTGTTTTTAAACTTTCGCATCTCTTGAAAATCAATTGTGTCTATTTGTTTAGTGTGTTTACATTTATGAAAATTTGAATCTCATAATTCTATAAAAGCGTAGAATTTTAGACCTTTCCTTCCACCATTTACGTAAAATATCAATTCCGGGACAATCATTGCTTGGATAGAAAGAGAAAGATGAGTAGTACAATGAACAAAACATCTGAAGAAAATTATACTAAATAATACTATAAATGAATTATTTGATTATCAAAATTTGTTTGGTTTAAAAATATTTTGGTGAAAAACCTGTTATGAGACACAGCTACATAAAATATTATATGAACATTTTAGCGAGCATTAATACTGGCGAACCGACTGGTCGCCAAAGGCGGCTAGTAGTATTATAAAACTTGTTTAAACATGTAACACACATTTCATAACATTCGTTAGAATTTCATGATTCAAATCAATTAATACAATGATCTTTCTTTTATGTTTTGCTATTATAAGTTTTAAAATAAGTTAAATATCTTTAATGAATCAATATTTTCTACAAGAAGCTCTGTAAAGCTTAGTTATAGGCATTATTCAATTAATAATCATCCTTTAACCCTCCATTATATTGTGAACTTACCTAGTTTCATATATGCTGGGTTATTTGCCGGGTTGGAGTAGATAGATCTTTCTTCGTTGAGAATACTTGACTGTTGATGTTAACTAGACTTATTAAAGTTTATAAATCTCTTGTACTTGTACCCTTGGGGGTATGCGGTAAATTAATTAGGAATATAAATGAAAATGATCATAAAAGCTAAAAATGCAAAACAATTGAGTTTCATTTCCCCAAATGCGAGTAAAACGTGTTTCTTTGAAATATTATGCAAGTCTGTAAGTCCATCTGTTCACGAAATAAGAAAAAAGGAAAGGATAGGTTTAGACCTCGCCATTGATTTATAATAAGCTGGCCCTAGCCCCACCCACCATCATTCACATTGCACGATAATGCATTTATCATCCAAGAATGAGCGGAAGCTGTTGCTTTACCGAGAACCACCAATGTTTTCGTTTCTTTTTTTGCTTGATTACATAGAAACAATGGCGATTTCTCTCAAAGTTTCTTATTTCGACGCATTGATTTAAAACGTGATCGAATTCTGCATTGAATAATTGGATATCACGATGAGTAAATATCAGCTTTTTTTTATTACAATAGAAGCTCTATAACCAATAAAAACGAATGTGTGTACGGTTTCGCTTTACCTACAAATGTTTACAAAAGTTTGACCTAAAAATGTCAGACTTGGCACATAATACTAGAAATAAAAATATGCAACTTGGTGTGAGTGTTTTTGTAATTTTAATTACTTAAAATTAATTCGAAATTTTAATTTTTTTCCCTTGATAACTTATAAAAATAATGTTGCGCAAAAAGAACTTTTACTAAGTCTTCAAAAAGTTATCTTATTAGGGGTATGAATCTCCCCCCATGCAATTTTTTTCTATTTTTGTTTAAGTTAAAAAATATATGTCTTTTTTAATAAGATATAAGGTATGTTTTTAGTAAAAGTTTAGATTTTTTTATCATGTCAGAACATAATGTTTTTTGTGATGAGAGTTTTGACGTCATTAAAAATCCGTAGGTGAATAATAAAAATTTTATTATCTGCACGAGCATCTCAAAAATCAACTTTTGATAATGCGTTGCCATCGCATTTACAAAAGCTCCGATTTTTTAAAAAAGTTAATGACTACAGCAAATAACACCTAGAAAAATGTCATTTTGAGCACGTGGTTATATGAAATGAAATAAACAGGAGATTAGATATTTTTTAAACAACAAATGCGCGACAAAGTTTTTTACTAAAGTGATTCATTCAATGAAACAATTATGGAATAAAAACATAATTTAACTCGCACAAGCAGGTGGTGCTTGCCCGTTCAAGAAATTATGTTCTGGCATGATGCATTGAAATATGCACAGCAGATTTCATTTTAATCTTTTTTTATGAATTTGTTTGTTCTTATAATTATAACATCACAACTTAACAATGATTTTAAAGTGTCTTTTTGAACATTGCTACGTTGTCCTATGTTATGATTGGATATATAAAGGCAGAGTAGAAATAAGCACAACGAACATAATAGTTTGATCTTTCTAAAATAATATGTATTATATGTATAAAAATTTGAAATTTAAAAATGCATTATGGGGAAGCCACTGAATTAGTTACATATAACATGTAATTGACATTTTTAGCAACGATTAATCCTGGAGAGACAATCGGTTACCGAAAGCAACTAATAATATATGTTTATGAAGAAAAAAAAACTTAATTGTTTTTAAATTTATCCAATTTTTTTAATACTTGAACTCAATTAGATCTTTAATGTTATAAGTGAAACAATTTTTGCTTGGTGGAATGGTATATGTGTGTTTAGGGGAATGAGGGTATTAACAAAATAGATGGTTGTCCAGATAATCAAGATCATTAACAAATGGCGGAAATACTTTAAAACACAAATGGTATTTCCATTACGACGGTGCATGTTCGCAAAATTATCTTTCGCGAGTACTTATCTTGACAGAAATCTTTACATAATTGGTTAGAGTGAAGTGTAGTTTGAAATTCTCTTCCGTTCCATTAAAAAAAACATAGGATGTTCTTTTTTTTTTAATTGAAAAGAGAATCCATCAAAATAAGATCCGGCATACTTTTCTGAAATTAACTATAAATAATTAATTGATAATGGCTTTTAGAAGAGAATGAACATTAATTCAAATCTGGTGAAGCTAATTATTCAAGAAGTCTATATACCGATATCCTCAGCAGTTCCTAGACAATTCCGACTCGTCTGATAACTGATAAAGTTTCTATTAATTTTATTAATGAAATTTTGATTTCTGTTTTGAATTTTTATTTACTGTTGTTGTGGATAATCGCCCTGTGGGTATACGGTGAGAAATTTAACTAGTTCTTTAAGGGATAATGACGCTTTATGCCGAAAGGAAACGCAAATAGAAAAATAGAAAAACATTGTCCTGGCGTACACATAAAAAATCAAAAACACACACGCTAACAGCAAATCGATAGTTGTTGTTGTTGTTACTAATGGCTCTTGCCATGGGCAAGCGCAATGACGGCCTTCAACGATTTTAAGCCGAATGAGTGTCTCTTACTATTCTTGTCCATAGCGCCAACTAGAGCCAAGAGTACGACTTAGCTACACACTCACCACATTCGCTTGCACAGCCCCTTTTTACAGGGGGGCACATTCACGCATCTCACAGATAGCACACAGAAGAACAATCATGCCCTAAACGGGACTCGAACCCGGGACCCCCAGATCACGAGGAAGACGGGCTACTACCTCTGTGACAGGACGATGGCTCACAAATCGATAGCAAATTGCAGAAGCAGTGGAGAGCTGGGTAGCTGTGGGGTTGACGAGGCGCCTAGCCCCGCCAGGGGCTTATCCTCGAAACTGATAGATGGTGAGTGGCCTTGCAGTGATGAAGTGACTTGACCCTCTGCGATGAGCACTGGGAATGGAGGAACACTGGATGGAACAGTAGACTTTATAACCTCGGTTCTGGAGGGATGGGGTGAGGTGGCGTGTAGCAGGGCTGCATGTGATTGGTTAAGACGGGGTAGGGGTGTAGGGGTATGGCTCTTAGCAGTGAGACGACTAAGTTTTTTAAAATGATGTGAAAAAAGGTTAAAAAGAATTGCTACTAATTAATTACAACTTAAGGATTAGAATTAAAGTTAAGCAGGATGTTTCTGGGCCTTCTGAGTTTACAATTTGGGAGGTATTTGGGAATTTGAGCAATAGCTTCATTATCTATGGAATTTAGGTCGTCGAAGAATTTTTTGGCTAGTTTTTGAATAAATTTTTTGAGAGGTGGATAATTAAGTGATTTATACATGTTTGTATTAGGCATGTACCATTTCATATTACATATATTTCTTATTAGAACATTCTGTAGCAATTCAATAGTTTTAATATTACTTTTAGGAGCATACCCCCACACCGGGCAGGCATACGTAATTACTGGACGCAAATAGGCGGGCAGAAGCAGTGGAGAGCTGGCTGCTCCCTCCACCCATTTATATCTATTGCATTAAATGGATTTTTCGAGAAAAATCCTCGGATCTCTTCTGTTAATAGAGATATGACTACAGCTCTTATGTTTTCTGGAAGTCGAAGGCTATTGATCTGACATCTATTAAAAATGTCAATAGATTTGTTCTCTATTATCTGACTAACTACGCAGGGAAATTGAATTACTGGTCTGTAATTCTATTAATTAAATTTTATGGCTATTATTTAAGATATATAAATATTTGGAAACCGGCACTGAATTGAAACTAGTTTTTACAGAGTAAGGATTTTCTTTGAGAATTAAGTTGTGAGTGAACAATTAATCCGATATATTTTGTGAATATCTTGAGAAAAAGAAATGTAAATATACCATTTAAATCGTAAGTTCTTGATTGTTGCAGTGAAACACTGGAGTAAGGCTTTTTAGTAATATGTCAAAACTATCTGCAATAATAATTTTAGTCCAGCAACCTTTAGCGTAATATTCTTTTTTTGGAAAAGAAAACTCGGATTCCCATTTGGCTGTTGATCTTCTAAACAACAAAGTACTTACTTCGAGAAAATATCTCCTTTTCAGAAGCAGGAGTTGCTTCGCTGGAAAGAAAGTGGCTTTGCGTGGGTATGTAAATAAACAACGAGCGATTCGTCCCTGGGATCGGATTTGTGAATCAAAGTCAGTCGTGTGTGACGAAAGAACACGAATTCCAGTGACTCATCCGGCTTTGTTTGCGGCCGTGTGTGGCAGACGACTTTTTCCTCTTAAGGCCTATTGTCGGTCAGGTGGAGGCAGGCTCATTTGAATTTTTGCAACTCCCATTTTCAAGGTCGTTGAATTGTTCTAAATGGGATTTATTTTTCTTCCTGTTTTCCGCCGTGCTTCTAGCTGCCGGGGTTTCTTGTTGCAGTGGAATAATTTACCAATTTACTTTCGTTGTGTTCCACTATTTACTGTCAATCATGCCAAATTTGCACCAGGGTATACCGTATTATCCTGCCATATTTTATGACGGCGTGGAAGGAAATCATGCTACCTGTTGCTGCAAAAGATGCGCTTGTTATTGTTGCGATGTGAGGTATTTTGGGTGTAATGGAGGTTGTTATATTGTTTCGAGATTTTTGTGAAAATTGTGTTTAAATGGGATTATTACAGTGCCTTGTTCCTTGTGAACCACTCTCTGAAGATTTTTTTTTCTTTTACAAATTACTCCTGTAAAATTTAAACTATAAAAATCATGGTAGTTAAAAAAATTATAATTTAGATGCTATATGCATTTAAGTTGAATTCGATTTAAAATGTTTTTATATATTATTTACCCAATAATGTGCCTTTTCTATATTTATTAAATTATGAATTATATTTTATTGACATGATTTTCTCTTAAAAATTATTCGAAGAGGCTGTAAGATAGTTGAAGTAATTGTTAAGCGAATAACTTTTATTTCTCTGGCATTTAACCACTTAACAGTTTTGCCCCGTATGCCATTCGTGCATCGATTTATCGAATTTTGATAGTTGTAAACCAAAAAATAAACCATTCATAACAATTATAATTCAGTAGCAAAATGACTTTGAATACATAGATAATTCGATGGAATACCATTTGAATCAAAATAAGAAAATATTCCCAAATTAGAAGGTGTCATCTTATTAGATAGTAAGGAAAATAAAACTTTTAAGTGGTTAATAAACGCATGCCAATTTTAGGAAGTAGAAACTTGACAAATTCATCACAGTTATACGTATTTAGTGAATACCAGTGTTTAATAACCTGATGATTCAAACGTATGATATCGGAAAATAATATTTTATTTACAAAAAATAGTTCAAAAAATTTCTTGTGGTTCCTAAAATTTGAGTGATGACACCATGAATTAAAAAGTGGATTGTATTTATGGTAATTTAATTCTAAAATTCTGTATATACCGATTTATTTAAATTAATCATTGGTGCCATAACCGTTAAACGAAATATCGTCGATTTTATAAAAAATGACTTTGTTTATTTTCTCCGATTATTGCAACTTGTTGTCAATAGCATATTTTATCACTATTTTCATGAATTACTCTTTTTTTATATGCTTATAAGTAATGGTGGAACGTTATGTTCATGCTGTAGATGGATGAAATAGCCATCACTTTCTTGCCATTCGAATATTTGGGGAAAAATCTTTGTTCAGATGCCATTTAATTAGACCATGCCTCATTTCCGAACATCTGAAGTGGTGAAGTTATTGTACATTTCTGGAGCGGAGGCTGTCAGATTGTTTCAACGAACCACTGCTGCTGTTCCATGAAATGTAGTTCCAACTCAATAAAACCCTCATCCCTTTTAACCTTGACATTCGTCAATTCTATAGAGTGCCTTCTCTTAGGCCAAATGCCCTGCGTTTGTTTCTCTATGCTCTGTGAAAACTAGAAATATTTCCCCTTACGCTTCTGAAGCTACCATGGTCAGCCGAGATTTGGCAGGAATACTGATTGGAGACCACATTTATTTGTGACCGTGTTTCGTGCTGTGCTCATGAACGACGCACATGCCTTTCTATGCCATCACGTCTAGCTAGTTGCTCTAATGTTAGCGAGTTGATGTTTACTCAACCGCTGCTTCTTCCTGTGCGCATATCTATGTTGCCAACTCGGAGAAATCTGAAACCTGTTAATAAAGCATTTTGTTTATTACATTACAATATCCCAAGTTAGGATTACTTATAGTTTTCTTAAATACAGATCTACACTTAAGATACACCCCGCCCCCCATTTCGAATGACCTTTAGGAAAGATTATATAACATTCTGTAACTTTCGGTATAAATCTATAAATTTGGTGTAATATGTTCACATATGACCAGCTCGAATTATTATGTCAGAACATGTTGTTTTTCGGATGAGGTTTTTTGCGTCAACAAAAATCCGTTGTCGAAAAATTGTTGGTATTTATGCATCAAATTATTTTCCTATTTTCTTTTTTCATATCACAATTTCAATGGATAGTGATGCGACAATTATAGTCTGGATTCCTAGTTTGCCGAATTTTCTGCGTATGTGTCGGATATCGAAAAAAATCTTCTTCATTTTTGCCTTGTGAATGCTGATTTTGTCTTCAAAACCAATGTTTACTGTTTTCAAGGATCCAATTTAATTTAAAGTTTTTGGCGCAGCATGGGAAAACATTGCTTTCGTGCCAGAAAAAAACGGAACCTACCTACCAACCAAACATCCATTTAAGTTTTGTTGTCTTGACTTACAATGAGAATTTGCAATAATTGAAATTCATTTCATCGTAATTAACTGGAAATTTTTTATTCTGTTCTACTATTGTAATTTATTATCATGTCAAAACATGATGTTGTTTTTGAGATGGGTTTTTTGGCATCAATAAAAATCCGTAGACGAAAAATAAAAATTTTACTATCTGCACGAGCATCTGCAGAAAATCAACTTGTATTAGCGCGTTGTCACTGCATTTACAAAAGCTCTGATTTTTAAAAAAAGTAAGTTAACGGCTACAGCAAATAAAACGTAGAAAAATGTCATTTTGAGCACGCGATTATATGAAATGAAATAAATAGGAAATGTGATACTTTTTAAAGCAATAAATGCGAGGCAAAGTTGCAATACTAAAGTGACTCATTCAATGAAACGATTAAAATGAGTAAAAATGTCATTTAACCTGGCCTTGGAATAAAATTGTCATCATGGTGCTTGGCCGTTCAAGAGATGATGTTCTGACACGATACATTGAAATATGCTTAGCAGATTTCATTTTAATCTTTTATAAAAGATTTTCTTGTACTAAGTGAAGTCTGAAATGTAGACATTCGCTAAATTCTGAAGTATTGAATTTTTTGACGATTGCATTACTTCTATCTATAATACTGCGTGGACGAGCTATTTAACTAGAACAGACATAGACATTGATGTTTAATTCGAGATAGATCTTTTTTTTTCTCCTCCCTTTCTTTAGCTCTTATTCCGATAACGCGCCTGGTGATAAACCAGGATATTGCTCCTAACTGGACAGGAATTATTTAATAATGTCTAGAAGTAAAGCAGTTTTATGAAGTAGTTTTGACAGCAAAGATCTTTATTTTTGTAATATGTCTGACTTTTGTTGTATTGTGTGTTTTTTAATAAATCTTGACTTATTTGGCAGCCAAAAGGACAGCTATACAAACACAGAATGAAAGTTAAATATATTTTTATAGCGTGCTCTTGAACCTTTTATTTGAAAGATTGGTAAGTTTTTTGTGTTTTTATGAGCTTTTAAAAATTATAAAAAAAGAAGTAATGGTCGATAAAAATATAAGATGCAGTTACAAATATTCGAGAGTGCCGAAACAATCAGTACTCATTAAAAAAATATTTTTGGAAAAGTCATGATAAAAGTGAAATTAGTAAAGAATTAATTATATTTATATAAATAATTATGAATTATACTATATTCCAGTGACACAAATCACATTATAAAGTTTTTCAACAAAAATAAAAGTCCGATTTTATCATCATATATTTCGAATTTTTACAATACAAGAAAAATGTTGTGATAGTATTTTCAATGGCAAAGCTTTTCTTAAAACAGACACTTGGTAATTTTTTAAATTTCCAGTTGAAATCTAATTCTAGTACTGGTATGGTTATACATTGGTCTTTTCTACAAACTTTTATAAACAAAAATATTTTTTTTAAAAAAAAAGAACTTCCAAATACTGATAGTTGCTTTTAGAAATAGCCTCGTAAAGCTTATAAAAGTAAATAAAAACATATAGAAGTCTGGCAACGCGATGCATTGTAAAGTTAAAGCAACCTCTAATACATGAAAAATTCCAATGTCTTAATACAGAAAAACTAATTCATATTACTTAATTATTTTAAAATGCACAAAAAATTTAAAATTGTTGATACTTTCTGTAAAAATGTCCACTAAATGCTATTTTGAAAGGAATGCAACAAAATTGACTACCAAAGCCATGGTTGAAATTACATAGAATTTTTTCCATGGAACACTAACATGTATTATACTTTCAAGTTTAAAATCTTGTAAAATATTAGTTTGACAATGAACGCCAAGGTTTAAATTAGGTAGCATTTGTTTCGTGGAACAATACCATTCATTGTATATCCAAGTTGAAAATAATTCAAAATATTAGTTTCCACTCAATATTGATTCATAATTTTTACCCTGTGTTCCAAGACAGTCACAGAATCAATTTATATTTCGTACGTAACCAAGGCGTATATAAAATATGCCTGCTTCCAAGAGGGAAATTTGATTTTTGAATTCTTGCTAATCCCAAGGTCTAATACAAGGTAATCAGCATTACTTAAAGGCTCACTGTTGGAATATAAGACTCATAATGCCATAAAGGTATGAAGCTTGAACTGATATTTATATTCTATTTTAGGAGCAAAATAAATGCATAAAAATATGATAGTGACTGAGAATATATTTGTAATCAGCAAAAATGTGAGAATGTATGTTGGTCTTATAGTTTAGGGATTCGTTTGATGTTGTCTAACTTCATCCAAAATTCACTGGATTGTTGATTCTGATTTTGTCTAGAAAGTTTTTGCTATTTGTCTATTTGGGCTGTGGAGCTACGGTACTTCTTAAAATCATTTTTAAGTCTTTCTTTTCTATTTTTAAGGTAGGTGATTATGTTAAAATGTCACTTTTCTTGAGAAATTAATAATTTTTTATTTAATGTTCTTAATGTCTGAAATAGTTTATTTATAAAACAGTACAATTTTGTGTTTTATTTTTTGGAGAGAATTTTTACACTAATTTTTTTTTGTTTTTGTTTACATACACTTTAATGTTATTTTGTATTCTTAGATATCCTATTCTCAAATTTTAATCTTTAATAGAATTTTCAGATAAAAAAAACTTCATAAATTAAAATTATGGATATTTTTTTGTTCAGATTTGGTATAATAGTTCTTCTATAGGTTTTGAAGAATCAAAGAACAAGTAATGTATTCATTAAAATATATTTTGCAGTTGTTGGGAGATTTCATGTTACTTATCAGTTAAATCCCAATATTTAGAGAGTAGATAGAAATACTCCGTATTTTTTAATTCAAGAACTAGAATATATTTCTTAATCTATCTGCAAAATGTTAACCCTTTCAAGACTGACAGGACATTTAAAGCAATGAGAATTTTATTAAATTCGTACTGAAAGGGTTAAGCCAATCCTTTTATAAGTTCCTAAACTAGAAGAGTTTTGTTTTATATTATTCTATTATATTGTTCTTTTTATCCATGTAATGCTTTTTTTAAAAAAAAATTAATTCCACTTAACTGTATAGTTTAATTTCATGGATGTTTTTTCAGTCTTTCTACAAATATTCAAAACATATTTTCAATCTTTTTTTCAAATATTCAAAATATAACTATTTTCAATCTTTTTTTCAAATATTCAAAACATAACTATTTTCAATCTTTTTTTTCAAATATTCAAAACATAACTATTTTCAAATATTCAAAACATAACTATTTTCAATCCTTTTTTCATATATTCAAAACATAACTATTTTCAATCTTTTTTTCATATATTCAAAACATAACTATTTTCAATCGTTTTTTTTCAAATATTCAAAACATAACTATTTTCAATCTTTTTTTTTCAAATATTCAAAATATAACTATTTTCAATCTTTTTTTTTTCATATATTCAAAACATAACTATTTTCAATCTTTTTTTCATATATTCAAAACATAACTATTTTCAATGTTTTTTTCATTTATTCAAAATTATAACTATTTTCGAGCGTTTTTGAATAAAAAAATATTCCAAACGTATGTCACATACATTAAATCTAATAGATTATTTCTTTGTATTAAGAATTCGATTGCCGGTTTCCTGACAATGAGGCAGTTCATCTTCCTCGTGATCTGGGCGTCCCGGGTTCGAGTCCCGGTCAGGGTATATTTGTTTTTTCTGTGTTCTATGAATGAGGAGTGTAATTTTCCCCTTGTAAAAAGGGTCTGTGCAAGCGAATGTGATAAGTATGTGTCATCTTCATATAAGTTAGAAGGCAGACTTCTGCCCTCGGGTGATCAGGGGTCCGTACCCTCAGAAGCTACTGCACCCTCTTCCCGTTGTAAAGCGAACACGTCATCACCTTCAAGAATTCGACAAACTTTGGAAATGGAGGAAATAAAAATGAAAAAATAAAATAAAATAAAGATTCAATAAGTATTTGATACAGAAATATTATTGTTGTTGTTACCACTTGTAGGGTTGGCTCTCTGGCACAGAGGTAGCGCGTCTTCCTCGCTTTCTGGGAGTCCCGGGTTCGAGTCCCGATTTGAGCATGGTTGTTCTTCTGTGTGCTATCTGTGAGATGTGTAACTGATTCTCCCTGTAAGAAGGAACTATGCAAGCAAATGTGGTGAGTGTGTAGATAAAACCATACTCTTGGCCCTAGTGGGCGCTACTTCAAAAACAAGAGACGCTAATTTCGGCTTAAATCTGCTGCTGTATCAGCGGGAGGCTTGTCCGTAGGCAAGTGCCATAAGTAACAACAACCACAACCACTAGTAGTCACTCAAGTACTGTGGAATTGAGCCGTGTAAACAATGATTACGAATTTGGGATTGCGCGAAAATAGACCTGGAAAGCATTGAAATCAGCTTCTCATTCAATAGCTGCATTATAGCTGAAAGCAAAAGCGAAAGATAACCTCCCAATGAATTTTATAGTAATTGGGCTGCCCTGAATGCAGGCCATGCATTCACATGGCCAAATATGTGATGGCTTTTCTTTCTTTCTTTCTTTTTTCCATTGATGACTTTTTTAGTCAATAGCATCTGATTTCGCTTTCACATTGCCCCTACAAAAATATCGTATTAATCATTTTTTTTGGAATTACAATTCACTCGGTTATTTATTGGTAAAAGTGTTGAAATAACAAGTTGAGTTTATTGTAGTTGCATTTTAATTGTATTCTCTTGTGAAAACTTTTTTGGCTATGCTCCTCGTTTCTAAATTGATAAGTCGCCGCTCATCAATGATGGAAAAGCCATTTTTATTTCATGAAGAGTGACGCACGCCTAAAAGTTAGTTAGTTGACTGCCTGTGGATGATAGCATAAATTATTTTCAGCAATTAGGAAAGTATTCGAAAGGGGTGGCGGAGGAAGGGAAAGAACGTAATCCCGTGTTCCAAACCCTTCAGGAATATTTTCCATTAGGGGTGCTAAACGGACCGATTCGAAATTCTAATCATGTGACTCATTAACTTGCTAGTGGGCGGTTTATTATCCTAACACTATTTCGAGTTTCGGGCGTGTTAGCAAACATTTAGTGTTAAGTACCTGAATTTTCGCTGTTTTTTTTAAAAATCAATTTTTTAAAAAATTCTTTTATTTTCTGCATCTTTTTTCAGAATTTTCAGTTTTTATGCGCTGATTACTGTAAGAATCAGCTGCGAAGCCAATAATTAGTAGAATTAGGAATTTATTTGACAGTGTTTTTTCAATCAAAAATGAAAATTGTAAATATTATGCTTACATAATCTTATATAATTTATATAATTTTATATTAATTTATAACATAAAATATATTATTAATTAAATTATTAAGTTTGAATTATATATTTATAATTATATAATATTTTTATTTATTTCTTTTTGGAATTTTTTTTTAATTTTTTCTCTTCCATAATTTGTGAACCCAATCATTTAATTAGATGACTTTTTTTGTTATTTAATAGTAGTAGAGAAGGATCATCTAATTAGATAGACAATCGTAGGAAAGCCATGAAGTATCCAACCTGTTTAACATATAAATAAAAAATAAATCTTTTTTGAAAAATCACAATTAATTCAAAAAATATCAATTAAAACGTTTATTTTCTTAACTACTAAATGGTTTCATATTTATTCTACGCTTGACATTCTTAGAGCTAACCATTTTTGCCTTCCATCTAAATTATACACTTTTTTCCCTATTCAATTATGTTAGATTAGACAAATATATAAGTTCGAAAAAATGAATTGCTAAAATTTAATTTCGAAAGGGAGGTGGGAGCTTTCTAATTTTTTAATCTTACTTTGTAATATATTGTTTATATATTTCTCTGTTTGTGCTATTTTTCAAATTATTGATATTTTTTGCTTGTTAAATTTTTTCAGGATTATGAAAAACCATTCTTTCACATATTGCTGAAATTTTTTTATTTATATGAATTTTCAAAAATGACAATTTCCTATGTTTGATTCACATGTGGAAAATAATTTACTCTCGTACCAATTTCTTACCAAATATAAATCTGGTGAAAATATACGCCAAAAAATATGTTTGTTCTCTTTGGGCGATGGTTTTTCTTTCATACTTTTTTATAGAATAAATTTTTTTAAGTCCTATTTCATCATGCCATTTGACATTATTTATTATTTTGCCATATTTTATATTTTTTCATTTCTAAATTCCATTATATAATTTTTCTTTATGACAAAAAAACCACTCTATTTTTATCAACATATAAAAAAATATTATGTGAGAATATGTTGTTGTTTTGGTTATGAGGTTTTGATGTCTCCAGAATGTACGGGTTATATATATGTATATAATATAGCGCCAATTAGGGCCATAGTACGATTTAGCAAAACACTCAACACAGTCGCTTGCACAGCCTCTTTTTACAAGGAGGCACATTCATACACCTTATAGATAGAACACAGAAGAACTATCATGTCCGAACTGGGAATCGAACCCGGGACTCCCAGCTCTTGGGAAGAATTCGCTACCCCTATGCCAGAATGCCGGCTAGAAAGTTCATTCAATTTTACAGTAAACTGAAATTTCATTTTTCAATAGTTGGTCAGTAATGACGACCGATTTTATACATAGTTTATATTGCAGTATAAAGTAATTTCTATTTATTTCTCAAGATAACAAAAAGAACTTTATTGCGATTTGGTTAGAATATAAATTTCACTGAATGCGAGGTGTTTAAAAATGAACTTCACATCTAAACTCTTAAAATCCTGCATTAAATTGATGATTTCATATGCGCTCACACTTTCAAGGAAGTAATAACCCAACTTTTTTAATAAGAAATTTGAAATTTGTTTTCGATTATTCTCGAAACTTCCCCCTTCTTTTTGCAAACGAGAGTTGATTATCTGCCATATTTAATGATTTCCTTTATGTGAAAGTATGTGACGCGTATTTTATGTTGTGCAACTGATACAGAGATAAGAAAACTACCGAGCTCTTACCGTGCTCTTAGTCCGTAATCCTGAGTCGATAAAAGCACTCCCCCTATGTTCTTCCCGACCCTTTGCTAGATTATACGGGGCAGTGCTACCTATATGACCCTTGGGATCTCTCCCTTCCCTATATGAGAATTTGTGAGTTGCACCCCCTCTCTAAATTATAGGGACGGCGGAGAGGTAGCAATGGGCTGCATCGATTGCTGTTCCTCGTGGGGTCTTACTTCCCCAAGTGTCTTAACATTTTTTGCTACGGAATAAACTCAAAATGCTGCTTACCAAATCCTGGTTTTATGCTTGAAGAGTTTCGATATTCGAAATTTATATATAGAAAGTTTTTTTTAATTTAAAATTGAATAAATTATTTTCATTGCTATTGTCATCAAAGGCTGCAATGGAAATGGTTTTTTGGAGAAGAAAAATGTAAAATGTAAATTTGAAGTGTAATCTTTAGCTGATTGTTTTTGCCATTGGAGTTGGTTTATACTCAACGGACACATTAAAAGTACCGCGCCAACTTAATTTTGCAATCTTTTCCACTTTTTCCTGGAAGAGAAAAGATGTAACATCAGAGCACGACCTTATACAATGCGCACTTACAGAGCATGTGCAGATATGTTTATCATATGACTATAATTTCACTTTATTTGATGACTAAAAATAGTAAATATTTTAAGTGCTAAAAATAACCGGTGGCAATGGTCTCCTTGGAACATTCTTGTTTATTCTCTAATTATTGTATTTCATTTTATTAACTACATGCTATTGCAGTTGCAAAAACTAGATACCAAATTCGATATATTTAATTAAAACTATATGATAAATTTGATTACAGATTGCCAGAAGTTTATAATATTAATCTTTGACATGAATTTAGCATTTTTAATTAATCTATCGTATGATTCTTGGCTAGGTATTTGGCGATACAGGCTCTGTCTTGCGGTTAATGGTATTGAACATTCGAACCCAAGTCTTAGACACGTTTTTCTTAGTCTTAGACAACAAACACTTAAGTCTTAAACAACAAAATTTTGGCACAAAAGTACACTTGCAGACACAAAATTTTAAAATACATTTTATATATTTAGGTCATTACGTTTTGGTGTTATCACATTCACAATTTTTGAACCAGCGTACTGGCATATGGGCAGCGTTCCCCCCCCCGTTTTCTGGGCGTCCCGGTTTGGGCATGGTTGCTCCTCTTATGCGTTCTATCTGTGTGTGGGGTGGATGTGCCCCCCTTATAAAAAGAAGTTGTGCAAGTGAATGTGGTATATAAAGTAGCTAAGTCGTACTCTTGGTCCTAGTTGGCGCTACTGGAAAATATTAGACGCTCACTCGGTTTAGATAGCTGACAGATCTATCAGCGGGCTTGTAAAGTGCCATAAATAACAACAACAACACATTAAAAAATGCAGGCTAATATATGGTCAGTTGCTTAATTGGATATGGTTATAAATTTGATAGATATCTATACTTTAAATGTTAAATCTGCTTACTGAATTGTAATTAAATGAACTCTTTTCGTTTTGTAATAGTTGTGTTTACTTATATTCAGGTAGCCGGATAGACATTTTTAATGGATTTGCTTCAAAATTTGATAGCTACTTACCAGTTTGGTGTAAAGTTCTTACATCAAACCTCTTCTTTCCACCTCAAAGCGTTTTTGAGCTATTGCATGCAAAGATAGATGGATGTAACTCCAAAAAAAAATGTGTTTGTCGAACTCAGAGGTGAAAATTAGAAGTATTAAAAAAATTTAGAGTTATTATTATTATTATTTTGTAATTACAGTACTTTATTATTCTATATATAAGTGTCCTGGCACAAAATTCAAGTTAAACCAACGTACATGTTGTTCTAGAATAATATCTAGATACATTTCATGATATGTATCGTGATTTCGATTTGTAGGTGCAGAGCTGTTCTGAAGCGTACGATAATTCCCTCCCAAACGAGCAATTCTGCACCACTATAAGAGTGTCGTTCACGTGGTGATAACGAGTAACCTTATGAAAATATGAAGTGAATATGACTTCCATTTAAAACTAGACTCGTCCGGAAACATCACATAAGTCCACTATGATGATGTCCACATTGCATGTTCTGTACTCCATGCTAAGTGCTGGCGAAAGTTAGTTGCCATGGGCAGAACACATCTGACAGGTATGCGAGCATATAGATCAATATGTTCTAAACGTCTGTACACAGTTTACCTATCTCCCCCCAGGGGGACCCCGGAAAGAGGATGAGATGTTTCCGGTATGGAGGTTCGATCTCGCCACCCTGGAGAGTACACTAACAGGTGGGGGTTAGGCTTCATTCATCGATGCCGGGACGTACTTCGTACAGTGAACGGTAATGGCCCTTATGACTCAACCACAGTTTCCGCCAGCGTTGCTGTTGCAGCGATCTGGTCATTCCGTTTTATGGTTTATCTGTTTGTCTTCGGGTGGATCGGAGAGTCAGTGATATCACTTATAACAGTTTGCCTTGAAACTGTCTTACTCGTAATTGAAGATATCTAACGAGATAGGACTGATGTTGTGCTCAGTCTGCTTCTTTTGGCCATTACTGCCAAGTACCGATCGTCATTCAACATTGAAACTCGAGGCTGACCTGTATGGTAATATATCTACTGTCATTTTAATCACCTTGAAATTGTTGCCAAAGCCTAAAGATGATACTTTGGACGATTCCAAGTTTCTCAGATCCTTCCATTTGAGTAAGCTCGCATATCCAACAGTAACGTACGAAAATTCTATAACGTAAAAAAACTATCCTCATGCATCATGATTATTTCGGTTACGACAGTGAACTTGTGAATAATTTTACTTCTTTTCCACCATTTTTTATAAACTCCTCTCTTACATCCTCGTTATTATGACGTACTATTAGTGTTATATAATGGTCATCCTGCAATTTACATATTATTCTTGAAGATATGTGTTATAATTCTAAAGGGTAAATTTTGCTTTCAACTTCGATTACCGTGTGATCCTGAATTATCCTTAATTTATGGACATGAATGTATGATAAATAACTTCATGCTTTAAGTAGGTACATATACACCAAAACTGCATGCATGGCTCGGGATATCCAGACAATATCGATTTTATTTTCTTTTATTCATCTTATGCAATCACATCGATTATTTTTATTTCGTTTTTTTCTTTTAAAGGCTAACTACTATCCACTTATATATTCAAAATGTCTGCAAAGATGAAGGAGGATTTGAAATTATTTACTAAGTTTGAAAACATTTTTATTTCCATTCTGGGTAAACTTCATTAAGATTTCTGTGATGCAAGTTCACGTTCAGCATTTCAAAATAATTTGCATGCAAGATTATAGCCCCGTTTTCCTGTTATTTCTTTTGTGTTTTGTGTTTGAGCGAGTGATTTATTCTTTGTAAATTCCACTTGCTTTTAAAAACTTTTATTTTCATCATTGCTTTTGTTCGGCAATACGTGCTTAATCCTTTATCTACTGAATTATGTTGCCATCAATTTTCCAACTTCATTTTTGCACCAGTCGTTAAGTTTCCTTACAGAATAATCCCTGAGTACCCAAGAGAAGAATTTTAATTAATAGAAATATCTTAATTAATTTAATTATTAATTAAATATTTTTCATTCCTACTTTTAACTTATATTAATTTCTTACTATTTGGGTTACGTTCTCCGTGTTTTTTAGAATACCATCGGCAAAAAAATAGCAATATTACGAAATATAATCCATATTTAAATGATACTTATTAGTACCTTTAGTAAATAAAGGGTTAAGTGTAATCTAAATTAAGAAAAGGCTTAAAATCGCACTCAAAATATGAATTTAACTATAAAATCATGCAAACACACAGTGCGCAAAAAAGCGACGTCTCTTCAAACAAATATAATTTGTACCATTCTATAATGTTTGATTTTATGCGTTTTGCAGGCTCTATTTCGATTTAGAGTTTTATAGATAAAAATTAATAAACGCTTTAATTTTTTTTTATCTCTTAGAGTTGGTGGTCGACTAATACTTGCTAAAGTACAACATATAGATAAGTTAATATTTCGCAGGGACATTGATTGTATTTCGGAAATATAATTTAACTAAAATTATTTGTTAACAGTGCACAAAAAGCATTTCAGGACATTGCCACACGAAACCAATTTGTCTTATTCCATAATGTCTAATTTCTGGCATCGTGCTGACGATATTTTGATCCTGGAATTCTGTTCTTAAAAAAATATTGCCATAGCAAAAATCACTGAATTATTTTAATTTATATTCTTTTTTATTGATGTTTTTAATTTGGGGTTCGAAAATGGAAAGTACTTAAGATTTGGCATGGATTAAAACTTCAGAATTTTGACTACAGCAAAATTAATGATGACTATTAATAAATTTTAAAATGTTTTGTAGATACTGCACATGAATCACTTAAATATTTTTACATTTCATTTGATTTCTTTGGATGTTTTTAATTCAGCTCTAAACATTTATATCTTTAAAACGAAGCAAAAAAAATAGAATGTTGACTAGAGCAAATCTTTATATAACTATTAATAAATTTTAATATGTTTTGTAAGAATTGTACATGAATCACTTACATATTTTTACATTCCATTTCCTCTTGCTTTATCTTCTATCTATATTTTCCACTTGATTTCCATGACTGATTTTAATTCAGCTCTAAGCATTTATATCTTAAAAAGAAAACAAAAATCTTTTCTGCGAAGCGTTATGCGATTACATTTTCCTCTAAGTGGGAATGCCCTGGCAGACTGATACAGTCGCCATTTTTATCCCCTTTTAGATTTCTTTCTATGGTTTCTTTTCTTAGCTGTCACGTTGCTGTTTTTCCCGCGGGAATTTTGTTCTTATTGATTATAAACACAGACTTGACATTTCCTGGGTCATGACATCCCTGTGCTTGCTTTCTCTGCGAGTCGTGGAACTGAAATGGAATTCACTTTAGAATACCTCCTTTTTTGTGTCTCATGACTATGGTTATTATTTCTGCTTCTGTGTGTTTGTGTGCGAGATAACTCAGGTCATATTGTTCAACGGCATCCGAGTCGTAAAATAATTTCGTTATTTTTGCCGACTTATTTTAAGATTACACTTTTAAAAACGTCGTGACCTATAATTATATGCTATTACCTGGAAACTTAAATAACTAGTTTTCTTATCCCTTTCTTGTTTTGTTAGTGACTTTTGTATGGGCTAAGTATTTTTTTAAATATGTATATGTATAAGTAACTAACTTTATATAGCTGGTCAACATATTCAATTTAATTATTTCAACTATTCTCGAGTTAAAATATAGGGATTTTGTTTTGTTTTGTTATCGTATTATAGTGAACTGTTCTACTAATACAAATATTTCCTTAATTCTGTAATGAATAAGGTGAAAAGGCAATTCAGTTTCTTTTTCTGATAATATTTCTTTTTGTCTCGCAAATTAAATTGCCAACAAGAAACACTATATAGATGTTCTGCTATTTGTATAAAATTAAACTGGAAATTATGTTCTTTACATTTCATCGTTGCTTTAACTTACTATTAACATCGAGAATATTTTTTAAATAAATAATGTTTAGAAAATTCCATTTCTATAAATTTATATTCCCTTCTAACATTAAATCAACTTTATCATTTGTTTTATTTCGATAATTGTTGCTGTTCAGCTTTTTTTTTTGGAAGAATTTCTTAAAATGTTATTCTCTTTTTATGAAGGGATAATGGTAGTTCCACTTTTTCATCCAGCAGTAAATTGGGTAAAATAATACCTACTTTGAACCATTTGTCTAATCATATCTTAATTATGTTTATGTCTATATGATGGAGGATTTGGATTTCAAAAAGAAAGTTTTATACGTAAAACATACTGACTGTCCTAATAACTTGAGATATAATATAATGTCCAAAATAAAGTTTTCTTCTCCGTCTCGTGAGATTGTTGTCTATCCTAAAGGTCGTAATGATCAAGTGACAATATCTGAGCTTCATAATCGAAGGGTTTGAGATCTGATTCCGGCTAAGATCTATGCATATGGAACTGATTGTTTTAGACTCTTTGAGATGGAATGCCCTCTTTTTGATATGAGGTATCATTCTCAACACCTTACCCTGCCAAAAATAAAAATTCCCGAACAATCGTCGTGTGCTTTTAGAATAACCTAACTATTCTATTAAGCATAATTATTAGTACTAGTTACTTATCCTAATTACTATCAACTTTATTACAGTTATGTATCTGATTCGTGCATCGAATTATACAATTTTTGATATTTAACCTCTTAACTAACTTATTGTTTTTACTAACCAGTTAAATGAAATTTTCTATTTTAGAATGTCTTGTCATTTTGAGGCAAATTAGAATCCACATAGCAAAGTTTAGATATTTATATTGTACTGAAGCCGCAAGAGTGAACCACAAATTTTGAACACCTTTTAATTTTTCTTTAGGATGTCACAATACAGTGCAACATAAAATCGCACAGGACAAATACACTACATAACAATTAACTCTTTACACTCCGATGGTGCCTCTGACTCACTATTCAAGATTGTGCATCATTTTGACGTTTTATTTATTTGTTTTTCAGATTTAATTGTAAAAAAGGCCTTCATAATGGTTAAGAGATGTAGAATAATTTTTCAAAGAAATTTGACTTAAAAGAATTATGTATATTTTTTTCCCATAGCAATAAACAAGTGAATAATTTTGCATGTAATTATTTTTCAGAGTGCAAAGGGTTAGTAGTAGAAATAGAGTTCATAACTAAACAGTCAATACATCATTCTGCAGACTCGAACAGACGACTTCTTCCTCGTCTACCGACTCTCTTGTTCGTAGCTCATCTTTCCTACAGCTCCATTCAGCTACTGCGCCCTCTGGCGGTCAAACGTAATACGATTCTTCCGTGGAGGTTGACAAAAATTAGTCCCTCATCTCTTTACAATATACTTCATTTAATTTTTGTATAGAATTATAACATTCAGAATAACTTAATTGTTGTTTTAAAATGTAAAAAGGAGAAATCAATGAACATATGAAGTAGGGGCAATCCGATCGTGTTAGATCTGTAATAAAATAATAATAATAATGAATTAAAAAGTTAAAAAAATTCACTTAGAGATGCTTAAGCATCCCAGGTATCCTGTGCTTTATTAAATTTATTTAATTAAATTGTATAGGTTTATAAAACGCATAGATTGCCTTCTAATAAAAGGAATTTGTAAATCGTGATCTTGTACATGTTAGTTAAACTGAAGTTTGGACAGGGGAGGGTAAATTCGTGTATCGTTCTCGTCATCTGATCTTGATTCAAAATTACATAAGCTATCCCACAAGAATCATACCGTTATTTAGATACAGAAAGTAATTATATAACTAATAAACTAAACCAAATAAGCATTATCATATTTGATAATTATTAACTTTATTATAGTCTTTTTTTTTTTTCAAATTCTTATGATTATTTTTTCAAATATTTTTTTGCATAAGCGTTTTGAAATTGATTCGGCTGAATTTTGAGTGATTTCATCATATTTAGCTGTAAATCATCGACAATTACCCTTTATGATAAAATTTTGTTTCTGTTGTCAGTTATTTTCCGAATCTCCGCCAGCTTTGTAAGTTTACACATAAACAAAATTTCGAAATTCTATTTTCGTCTTAGAGGATTAGAATTATTGGATAGTTTTAAAATGAGTGAAGTGGAAAGTGAAATGCATCATTAATTTTTTATTTAATTAGTTTCGAAGTTTTATCGCGTTTTTCTTATTCCTTATGATTTATATATATATATATATATATATATATATATATATATATATATATATAATTTGCTTTAAAATAGTAAACAATCTTTATCTTCATTTAATTTTCCTTGTACATTTGTAGAAGTTTCTGTAACTGAAGGAATGTATTAATTAAATATTTATTTTTAAAATATGACGCTAATAATAATAAATTTATAAATAAAAATAATGAAATGAAAAAACTAGTACTTATTTTTAAGATAAAATACTTTTTTAGCGCTCATTCGATTTGAAAATATATTAAATGTTAGCGTTTTAAATATTTAGTCAGCTATAACCTACAGTTAAACCTTATTTGTAAGCGTCACTTGATTTCAAAGATTTTAGTAAGAGCTTACCTTACACTAAAATCTACACACAAAGTAAACATTGAACCGAATCTTCATACATTGAGGTTAAGCAATGGACAAAGAAGACGAAACATTAGTATCAGCAATGAAAACGATTTGAGTTTCACTTCGTCTTTCAAAGTGAAATATATTGTAAAAATTGTTTAAAACATTTTTAAAAATTAAAAATAGTAAAAAATACTTGTATATATATATATATGTAGGATATCCAACAGAACCATTTTAATTGGCCAGCATCTGCCTTCATCTTGTTTTATCAACATCCGATGATATATGAAATCCAAAGCAAGAGTTGTAAAGGTTAGATTATTTCCCAGAGTACCATAAATTTTAATTAAATTTGCCATTCCAGAACAACGCCACCTATCGGTCTTTTGAAAGTCTGTCCCAATTAACTTCGAGGCAGAGGCCCCACTAACTTTTGTCGAGAGAGGACGTCTCTCTTCACGCGTCAGCGATTCCCGCTAAGCTCAGCGGCTACGCGGTAATATATATTTTCAGTCATAATGTTTCCCTACCTCTAACGTCCTCCTAGAGGAAACAATCTAACTTTCTGATTATTAAATATCTTCATGTTTTAATTCTTTTTAATGTTTCCCTGTAAATACTCCCCCTGTAAATATTCCCCTTTATTTTTTCTAAAGAAGTCTCTTCATCCTTAGTTTGTATTATTTTAATTTTGA
Source organism: Argiope argentata (assembly GCA_026289955.1). NCBI lineage: Eukaryota > Metazoa > Arthropoda > Arachnida > Araneae > Araneidae > Argiope > Argiope argentata. Next base: position 1,323,451 of record JAOUZG010044950.1, on the reverse strand, counting down.
TTTAGAAA
>JAOUZG010044950.1:1305340-1323343 GCA_026289955.1 Argiope argentata | reverse complement strand
ATATATATATATATATATATATATATATATATATATATATACTCTACCTTGGGAAGTAGGCATTATTTATAAGCAAAAGTGACGAACAGAACACAGAATGACACAAAATGGATTGACGAAAAAGCCGATTTTTTTATTTCTCTGAATTTATACCTTCAGATTTTAAGAGGGATCTTTGACACATGTCAATGACATGTACAGCTCGTGCAAGGAAATCATAGGGATCTTTTAGTGGAATTTGTTAAGCTGGCTAGTTTCTATCCCTACACTCAGAGTGTTGGAAAGGAGCCGGTGTTTCATCAATTTTACAAAGCTTCTGTTGAATTAATTAAGTAGAATAAGTGGAAGGGATTAGGGAATAAGAGAATATTTTAGAGTGAAGTCTATAAAGCATCCACACAATGCATATAAAGACATACGTAAATTCCTCTTTATTAGCCGCCTTTGATGCCCAATTCGTTATAGTTAATTTCAGCTTGATCGTTTAGATATATCATTATGTCCATAACTCCATTAAATTACCAGGTATAAAAGCCATGCTATTTTTAAGTATCTTACGTATACTCTATTCCTTGAGTGCATGGACCTTTCTAATGAAGAAAGGTCTTGCGACATCATAGCGCTATTAAAAATATAAATGTCAGGTTCATTCATCTTTTACATTTCGCGATTATGTTAATTCTTTTTTACTCATCTTATAAAACAAACGGATATTAGGTAGAATCTTTATTTAGCTTTCAACAGTGGAGGAAATTCACGCGATTAAATATCTTGTGAAACAATGAAAATCGATTGAGTATCAAAGCAACATTGTAATCTGTCTCTGAAAATCATCGCACACCTACGCACACACGTTTATCTTTTATTTTAAAGAAAAAAAAAGGATGAGTTATTTATAAAATAACCTGGAATACTAATTTGTATTATTTTTCTGACTTATATAAAAAAAAATTAAGCAAACATTTTATAAATTTCTTTCTGCGTTTGTGCTTTGATTTTTTTTTAAAGGAAGAATTACTCTCGATGTTTCGGTAGAAGAAAAAAACTTCAAGGAGCTTTTTGTTCCTGATTCTCTTTTCACTTTTCAGTAATGTAGCTTAAGTTCTCTTATCTTCCCCACTCCTTTTTTTTTCTTCCATCATTTCAGTCTTTTGGGCTTACGTCGCATTTTTTTTCCAGCTTGTGATTGATATAGAGTGATAAAGCTTTTTTTTTCTTTTCCTCTTTTAATGTTGTAGTGTGAGTTCTGTAAATTCCTTTTTACTCATCTCGTTCTTTTTGAACTTCGGACGTCCAACCTTTTTTTAAAAAAAGCTATTATTATTTCAGTGCGCTTTAAAAAAATATTTAATTACAATAAATGTTTCATTTTTAATGGAAAACTAATAAGTAAAAAGTCATGTAAAATTCTTGGTGTTACTTATGGCAATTTTTCAAACCCACTGACAAGCCTTTCAGCGATTTAAACCAACTTAGCGTCTCTCATTTTTCAGTAGCGCCAACTAGGGCCAAGAGGGCGACTTACCTACACATACGTTACAAGTCCTTTTTATGGGGCGGACTTCATTCATGCATTTTCATTCATTCATCGACAGATCGTAATTTATATCTGGAACAGGACCCATTACCCTCAATGGTATTATAGACATGGAAGGTTATGTATGGGATAGCACATAGGGTAAACGCTTCCACGATTGATTGGCTATAATAACGAAGATTGAGTAAAGCTTTATTTATGAAACAGTTGTTTTGATGTAAAGAATTGTGATTGAAAAATATTAGAATTATTCTTATTAATCAATTAGAATCTTTAAATTTCTATTAACTGGTAAAATTAGTATTTTTCTCAGATTTTCTCTTGTACGATGCAGAGAGAAAAATATTGTAATCGTTAAAATATTCAAACTCAATATTTTGGAAGAATCACCACATTTTATACCTCCCTGAGTTCGGGGAAAAACATTTTTGGCATCATGTTTGTTTGTGACAAAGATAACTCAAAAATGTTTTGAGCTAGACGGATGAAATTTGGTCTTTACACCAAATTTATAGACTTGTATCAAATTATAAGGTTAATACGATGAATGCAATATAATAATACAATACAATATAAAAAATAAAATATAATACAATATAAAATACATTTAATAAGATAAATACAAAACGGAAATACCCGGATCGATAAAATTTAGTTCACATGCACGTTAAATCTGCCGTGCTCACAAAGTCCTCCATGTCGAGAGTAATGCCACTGGGGCCATTGGTCAGAGGTGATCTTTTTCTGTTTCAGATCTAAATGACAATCTGTGAATGCATGAATGAAGTCTGCCCCATGATAAGGGTATATGAGCTAGAAGTCAGACTTCTGCTTTCGGGTGCTCAGGGGTCTGTACCCTCAGAAGCTACTGCGCCCCGTTGTAAAGCGGAATACGAGAATAGCATCAACATTAGAGAAGAGGCGAGAAAATATTGGGAAGATTACTTCGCTAGTTAATAAATTTGAATAATGGAATTTTGATGTTGTTATTAATATAAATATTTAAATTGTTCATTAGTTATGTATCCTATCCTGTATTTATTGTTGTTATTGAACTAAAATGAAAGACTAATTTTAACTTTTTGATCCAGTCGGATAGTCGTGGAAGGTATAAATATGTAGAAATTACATAGCTATTATAACAATGATTTAAATTATTGAGTTTGCTATCCAAAACTGGTTTCATAACTATTAAACCATTTGGAATAACACGTTTAAGTTTTTTTTCACTCATTCAAGTTTTTTTCGATTCCCGAATTCTTATTGATAGGACAGCACTTAATCTGAGGTATTTTTTGATGATTTTTTTAGCAAGGAAAAAAATGTAATGATGTGTACATCGATTTGAAATGTTTTTGTATATATAACATCATTTTCTTCAATATAATACGTCCCTAAGTGAACTTCTATAAATTTCGCTCGAATTTAAAATAAATAAATAAATATTTTTCAAATTTTGCAGTTTTTAAAAATTTATTCCTTTAGTTAAAGTTAGTTTACTATTTATGTTATCATAATGTTTGATAGTGCAATCATAACAACTTTTTAATTCAAACTTTTCTTCTCAGATTAGTAGCTTTTTATATAAACTCGAAAAACCAGTGTTCCAACTTCCGCGTTTGCGCTCACACCTACATGTATCCGGATGCAAAATTAGAAAACTGTTTTGGGATGGACTTCTCAACAATTTAAACCAATAAAATTGCCTTGTGTATTTTTTTCCCGTGCCATGGTCTATTTTGATATAATTGTTTGTTTTTCAAAATTTGAAAAGGGTTCTCTTATTGTCTGTTATAATCAGTTTTTATTTACTGAAATGAATATATTTCCGCTTATATTTATATTTCATAATTTTTTTTTCCATTCTTTTTTTTTTTTTTGGATTTTTATATCTTTAATAAGAAAATACTGCGGCTACCTATCAAAAATAAACTAGCTGCAAATAACTATAACCGCCATTGCCATTTTAATAGTATTGCATACATCCGGAATCGTTATCCTGCAGCTGTCATGTACGCAAACTTAGTTGAGTAGTTTTTTACTTGATAGTCTCCTAGATGCTTTACCAAATGGCCAAGTAGCATCATTCAACGTACAGTTATTGGCTTCTCTCAATCCTTCCAGACAAGATAAAACGTATCCTGTAAGGAGAAATTTTCGTATAATTTTCTCAAAATGTGACTCCTTATGTGGAAAATGAATGGTTCACACGATTTTATTTGCCAAAAATTCATTTTATGGAAATTGATGTATCGTTGGCGCTCTCCCATTTCAGGCATCGTTGCGGATGTCGTGTTCGATTCCAACAGTGAATGATGTTGGAGTGAATGATTGAGAAGATAGGAGTGGAGAGAGAAAGGTAATTGTTGCTCGGAGGGTTGTTTGATAAATTAGAATCGGAGGGAGGTTGTTTCGTATTTCTTGAAGTCTCGTCTTCGCTTTCGTTGCAGATCGCTTTTCAAGGGAATGGGGATAAGAGAGTTGCGTTTGTTATTGTTTTCGTTTGACTTGGCGTCGAAAACGAGTTTTGGATATCAGATAATAATGCCAAATTGGCTTTATTTTAGATTATAAATATTTGTTTTGCTGATTTATACATTGGTTATTTTTTTATTGGAAATAAGCAACAGTTCTGCTTATTTCCGATTTTTATTGGGAAAAAATTCCTCTTGGCAAGTTGTTAGGCATGGATAGGGTTCTTTACATCTGAGTTACTATTTGGCAACATAAGTTGTTGAAATTAGAAGCAGTCAAAATAACGGCATGAAAATCACTTTTCATTCTCTAACTTCTCAGGTATTGCAGTTGTCGAAAAGTTTTAAATTCAAAAGTTGTTCATCTTATAATGAGGCGTTAAGTTTGTTAATTAGATTTATTTTTCTATTTTTAATATTAAGAAAGTTATAGCGAAAATTTGAATGCTCTGCCATTCCCAATCCCTTTAAACTATATGAACTGTTTACGAACTCTGCGAAGGTTTTTCCATTTCTTACAACAAATATCAAGCCAGTTAAAATCCAAACTGTTACTCTAAATCTACTGCTTAATGAATCAGAAATGTGCACGCACGCACACACACACACGCACACACACACACACACACACACACACACACACACACACACACACACTTTTGAAGGACGGGTGGTTTTGGGTTCTTTGGATCATGATCGGTGAAAAAAGGGAGATATTTTTTTTTGAAGTCTTGTCATTGTGAAGTGGATAATCGGACTAACTGATGGGAATAGGACTTAGTAGGCGAAATTTATTTGTTTCATAAGTTCGATTTCCATGTGTCGGTAAAAAAACTTAGTTGTTGTTTTTATCAAATTCGAAAGAAAAAGAAATAAAAAAAATTTAAAACGCGACAACTAAAGCATAGCAAGCTATATGAATAAAATCTGATATATGATTCATCATCAGAAATGTACATTTTAGGCCAAATCGCAAAGGAGTTATATATTAATTTACCTTCTTGTTTATTCTCCTTTATTATTCTTGTTTATGTGATGGGTTAAATTAAACACATTGAGGCAGATAAAGGAAACTTTGTATGCAATGCGCACATCAAAACTCTAGATCTTTGACTAATTTTAAATCAAACCAAATAATGCGAAGAGGTCCAACAGGCGTAATAGATTATCTTCACTTCACTCCTGTGGCGAAAGCTTCAGAGTTCAGATAACATCATTTGTATACAGGTAATTACTTTTGTATAGTGACTAATGTTACTTGGCTAAAAACTCTAATGTTGCGATTTCGGTCTTATCGGTTCTCAACAACCATTATCCACAATGGTGACCCGCGACCTAGAATAAGCATCCTTCGTACAGCTGTTGTAAGGCTGCAACCTCACACATGCTCTAGCATCGTTCGACTTGCAGGTGGGAGTGTATGTGGTGAGCGTTTCATAAGCCAGTTAACATCCTCTGTACACTATTAATAATTCTTGTATAGTAGCTTGTTAGTCGATTACAAGCCCTAAAGTTGCGAGTTCGGTCCTTGATCCGCGCGCTCAATCCTATCCGCATCCTCCACATTGCTAACACAAAATATACTGCATAACTACATTAGAAAGTAGAGAAAGCAACATTCATACCGGTTATACTTATTGCACACATTTAGTATTTCCAGAAAACGTGCAACCCTGTTCGTTTCAGATATACATGGTACCTGAAATTCACGCTTGTTAAATAATACTTAGGTGATGATATATTCTGTCATATGATTATTTGAAATGCTGTATAATGTTTCGAGTTTCTATTCAAGAAAATTCATTAGCTAATACTAATTTAGGAATTTTTAAAAATATGGCTTAATCTGTCTTATTTTCGTCATCATTGATATAAAGATATTCTGTAGATCATCGACAATTTTCATTTTAATAAGTAGAAAACATTGTTAGCTTGCAAATTTTTATAATCGTTAATCTGAAAGTAAAGCCTAATTTCTTATACCTCTTATTTCGCATGTTCTTACTCCTGTTATTAAATTAAGTGAAAATATTTATTGCAATGATATTGTGGAATCCTTAATGGGTATTATCAATATTTAAATGAATCCTATGAAAACATGTTAAAAAACACACGCAATTCCTTTGAAATTTCATTTAGATGCCACTTTTTATCAATGAATTGGAAAAGATTCATTAAGCCAAACTAAAACTCATAATTTGGAAAAATTGCTAATTGATTCAAACTATTTGGATTTAAAATCATTAAAATAAAATTAAAATTAAAATTAGATTATTGGAAATTATTTTCATCTTTTGTGTGCACTTTTTTTAAAATAATTTTAAGCATTTAAAAAAAAGATATTTAGGCTTTTAGATTTTTTTATTGATTTAGACTTGCTCCAGACTGTAGCGATTTATTTATTTTTTTAATTTTTAATTAGTCTTCTCAGACAATATTTTATTTGCCTTATGTTAATGACTTTAAACTTCTTTTATTCGTTTACATTTCACAAGAGATCAGATTATCTGTTAAATCTTGGTATAATTGTTCTTCTTTTGAATTTATTTGAGACCGTTTTCCTTCCGGAACCAATTTTTTTCGTTGGCATTTTTCCAGAAGACTTAACAAGTGAATTTGATTAAAATAACAAGAAAATGAATGTTTACTTTCAGACATACAAATAAACTGCATTAACCGTTGCATAATTTTGTCATATTGTTCTCTGTAATGCAAATGGACGCTGATAAATTTGAATGGACTAGAATTTCAAAAGAAATCTAATTTAAAAAAAATCATATCTGTAATTGCCAAAATTGAAATCGAGGGAGAAAATAGTTGTTTAATAATGCAATTTATAATCAACTTTATTCAATGCTACCGTCATTTTTATCCATCAACGATTGGATTATAATTATCATTATTACTAGCTCTAGTAAATAAAATGGTAAATTTCTGACAGTGGAATTGAAAGAATAAATCTATTTCTATAATCACTTTATTTTCATCTCATTCCATTTTTATGCACGTCTTTATTGTGATGTCTCTTCTGCTCATTTTGCATTATTTACTTATCATTTTATTACTGTTTTTTTTTGCTCTATTCTCTTATTTAATTTCCAACAATAAAGGTAAAAGAAGCAATCAGTTTTCATAACCCCTCTATTTTCATATTTATTATTATTTACTTTATTGTTATATCTCTTCTGTTAAAATTACTTTATTTACTTATTATTTTATTTATTAATTTTGTTACGTTACTTTACTTTTTTCTCTTATTTAATTTCGAACAATGGTGATGAAAAAGGAATTAGTTTCCATAACCACTCTATTTTTATATTCATTATTATTCACTTTATTGTTATTTCTCTTCTGTTATATTTTCGTTACTAATTTTTTCCATGCCACTTTACTTTATTCTCTTACTTAATTTCTTACAATAAAGATTAAAGAATGAATCTATTTTCTATAATCACTCTATTTTCATATTTATTCTCTTCATTATTATACTTCTTCTATTAGTTTTACTCTATTTACTTATTTATTTACTAATTTTGTTATGTCACTTTATTATATTCTCTTCTTTATTTTATTCCTAAATCTAGGTTTATTATTTTGTTGAAAATAATTTTATATTTGTATGTCCATAAAGTCAGTAAATTTCCAATTGAAATGGAAAAAGACCATTAAATGACAAAATCGATGGCTTTATACAAATTTGAATAACTGCTTTTTTTAATGGATTTCCTTTTTTGCCTTTGGATTCTTGAATGTTTATATTAGATTTTAGCTTGTGTGTGAAATGGTTTTAGACTCGAACTTCAATAGAACGAAAGATCCTTAATGTATGTAGGCCTAATTTCTCTTTAAATCTTACTTCAAGGACCGTTCAATTATTTATTGATATGCCTCAATAGTTTGATGAAAAAGGTGCGTAGATGTCATCCTTTTTATTTAACTATCGCTCAAAGGTACGAGGCCCCTCCTAAATTAGCCTCCGTGTTCTTTTAGGACAGGATATTAATATTACTAATTTAAAAATGAATTTGTTTTCAGAACTCTGGAATCGGAAATCCGAATAACTGTTCCATGAATGTTGAAGTCGTATACGTTAAAAGTCATCAGAATTAGATCTTATACTTTTTAATATGCATAGAGCTATACTATTAATTACTTAATATTATTGTTGCTTTTGTTCTCGTGTTCCGCTTTACAACGGAAGGAGAGATGCAGTAGCATCTGAGGGATGGACCCCTGAGCCGGCTTCTAGTTCACACACGTCACAAACCCTTTTTACGAAACGAACTTCATTCATGCAAATTCATTCATACATCTCAGATCGTAATATCGATCTGGAACAGAGAACGATCACCTCTGGCCCAGTATCCTCAGTGGTAATACTCTCGATGTGGAGGATGGATGTTTATGATCACGACAGATGTAACGTGCTCCAGCCACCACGCACACGGAGAGTCTTCGGGTGGCGGGTTCCAATTCGCAAACCAAGGGATGCGAACCCAACGACCTACTAACCAGGCTATCCAGGCCCATTTGTACCAGATCTTGAGGCAAATCTATCAGAGGTTTTACCATCTGCCAGTCTGTACTTTCGCATACATGTAAAAACAAGATTTAATATACGAAATGATTTAAAATATATATATTCGATGTGTTTATCTTGTGATTGCGGCTGCGGTTATGCTATTAATAACTTAATATTATATTTATACTATTTAATGTGCTCACTCTCTGTATTATGGAAATGCAGAGAGTAAGTAAGAAATGCAGATAACTGTGCAAATTGAACTCTATAAATTCCTTATAACCGCTATTGTGACTTTTAATTGAGATGATGATTCGAAAAATAAAACAATATCAATATAAAGACAGCGTTACAATGAGGCAGGTGCATAATATAATTTTAAATAAGAGCTATACTAATTGGTGGGAGTTGTTCTGTAAAATAGATTACTAAGTAATAAACATTCATAACAACGAATAAAATATTCATCATTAAGTGTATTTAGCCTCATGTATTACTGTTTTTAATTATTATAAAAAAAGGAACCTTGTTAGATTCGTGAAAAGAAACAATAGGATTTGCTTTGAACTCGATATTTATTTATTTTTGTTACTAGTTTTTAAAAAAAAAGGATATAGAAAAAAAATCGATTGTAGTTTTATGGCCAGTCTTAGGAACTCGCCGGAAATGAGAAGAAAGAAAAAGAGAGAGAAAAAAAAATGTCAACCATTTCGTTGCCACGCGATCCATTCAGTCTTTTCGCCTGCTGTCTGTAACCTGGGGGAAGGCGTTCTATTTTGCTCTTTCCTTTCGTCTGGCCTCCCTTTCAGTCACTATCTTGCCAGCGGTAACCGTGAGAAAACCATCCCATTTTAGGTCGGTCGCAGTTGCTACATTTGGCGTATTTTCGAAGTTCAGAGAGGGAACGAGGGAATGAAATATCAAATCGAAAACTGCAATTTTTCCTTCAGGAATTAAAAGAAATATTTGGTCGTTGTCTTGTATTTAAATAAAAAATCGATAACTATTGATTATTATCGATTGTTCTCTTTAGGGGAATTCTTACAAAAACATTTCCTATTAGTGCAAATATGTTCTATAAAATTTTAAAGATATTGTTCAATATTTTCAATTTTATAAATTATAGTTCGATTCAAATTTTATATTCGATTCAATTTTTTTATTATTCGATTAAATTTATTTCCATAGTAAGTTCATTTTTCATAGTTTCAAAATTACTATATTCAAAATAATTAACAGAACCACAGAACCAGTTCCCCATTTCCAACGATTTGATAGATTTCTACAATTTTTCTTTTATACGAAAGCTCATGATTCCTAGATGTACCGTGTCTGGTCGTCTATCTCGTACCACATTTTATTTCCGAAAGAAATTTTAAAATTTTTATTTCATTGTACATTCTCAAGCTGAGGTGTCGTTCTCGTTATCTGAACGCTGTTCAAAATTGCGAAATCCGTCCCAAAATAGCTCTAATGCTGTTTTAAAACGGAACGTTAATATAACTAAACTATACGGGGAAAAATTATGAAAAAGCTACCTATCTCAAATTATTGTACTTATCTCACCAATTTTTATTTTATTTGAAAGTTAATGACGCTTAGATATGTCATCAATAATCGACTGACCGTTTTCGTTTTTGAGGGATATCAAACAAATTACACAATTTAATTTTCAACCTCAAAAACATGATATTTTATCAATTAATTTTATCTTTTATATATATATATATATATTGCTGATTGCTTTATGTTTATTTTGGAAATCTAATTTGCAATTTTATTTCACCTAGAGTGATAAAAAGTAGTTAACATTAATAAATAAATACTACGGACAGCTTGTTGCCAAAAGTGGATTAATTACATTTCTTTCCCCTATATTCGTTTATTTATTTTGAAAATTATAGATAATTTCTAAGGTAGAGCTTATGTACTTATTTTACTAATGTTTGAATATTGTATATCTTTTTTCAAAATATTGTATAAAACTGTAAAAAAAGTATGCCAAGAACAGATAAAAAAAGATTTCAGTTCTTTAAAAGAAATAATTCTTTTATTTCTTCTACGCGGTGCAATCTAAGACCCTCCATCCATTTACTCCAGCTTTTGTAACCCTTCGTTTTACATTTCCTGGCTTAAAGTCATTCATGTTTAACGTATTACTCGTAAATAAATAAAAAGACTGCGAGGAAGATGAAATGTCGCCAACTTATGTTCCAACCTTTACCGCATGGTTGATTTTGAGTAAGTAGATTCACTAGCTGAGTCCCTGTTTTTATTGTAATTTCATGCCTATTTCTAATTTTTTTAAACTAAGAAACTATATTAGGAAAGTGCAAACATGCCATCTTATCTGCGTTCAAGTTGTGTTTTTTAATTAGAAGATTATATCTCGTATTACCCATGTTTTCTCAAGATTTAGTTTAAAGAACCCGTAAAGAATCATTGTGTGAAATCATTCCTTTAAAATACTACAATCTGAAATGTTTGTATTTGCATGTTAAATATGCTTTTTATTATAGAATCTGATAAAAGGGACGTTGACGTGAGCTTGTTTAATAATTGCCGATAAGCTACGAATTGTAAGATCTGAATAATTCATATGATAAATTTTCTGATTTTGATTCAGGATGGATGGTTTTCTTTATATAATTCTTTACAGATTTCATTTGTGTATTTCGAAAAGATTTAAACCAAAATTTGGTCTAATTATGCTGTTTATTTTAAAATATGTCAAAGGGATATTTGGGGGGGGCAGGAATTTTTTTTACAGCGTAAAAAATAAAGTTATTGATTTTCTACATTATTTTAAAATAAGTGAAAAACTATTGAATGTTCGATCGAATCATATTAAAAGAAAAATCATTTTTGGACTTTTAGTTGCATTTACAAGGTAATAACATGTTTTTCATTATAGTATGATAACCTTTGAATAATTATTGTAATAACATATTACGGATTTAATATTTCTGTTTGCGATTCTTATGCGATTTTATAATTGATGCTGAATTGAACAGTTCTTTTGTAGACAACGCCGACGTCATTTATTAAATATGGAGACGAATACACAGAGGCGACATATATATACATCCGAGACGAAGACAGGCAGCAGATAAGCTGCGCGATATAACAAACAGTAGCATACAAGTTGTAAACGGCAGTAGTAACAACCACAGCACACAAAACATCCAGGCAGAATTCAGCAGGAGAGGGAATTCTCGGACCTTTGCTCTATGGTCTCTCCAAACGGCAGAAATTCTCCACTGTCTCCTTGCTTTAGCTGTATCCAACTGTCAACACACTACTACACGACTGTCTACACATCACACGACTCGATGCTGCTTCCACAGTAGACAACATTACTCGACACACAGCTAGGTTCAGCAATAGCTTGAGCTCCACACAATGCTGGTACTTCGTCAGACTGTACCGCCGTTGTTTCGTTTACTCTCAACGACTCGTTTCTTGTCTTCGTCTCCAACTCCGATTCTGGTTCAGTTCAATTCCTACTTGAGACTGCCGGCCTTTTATAGTTCACAGGAGGCTGGCCAAGAAGGTTCTGGGCGTATGTCAATTCCTATTGGACGGATTGATAGAATTCTTGAGGATTCCATCAATATTTATTTTGTCATCAAATAGTCAAAGTTTGTCGCCTAGCTCTAAGATCACTGACTCGGCACCCGATAAGCACTCACAGGGTTGAATGTAAAACGGTCTTTCTTATAATGAAATTATTCATGCTGCGAAGCAACAGTGCAGGTTTATTATTATTATATTAATTATTATTATTATATTAATATTTTATAAAATAATAATTATTAATATATTAATGTTTTATATTATAATAACAAGTGAATAATTATTATACTTTAGATCTAGAAATAGAATAAGATATTAATTATTGCCGTATTTCGTAAACTAATTTTTTGAGTAACAAGATTTTGAATAACAGTTATTGTTAAATATTTTAGTTTTTGTATAATAATATATATAATATTCATAAATATTCTTTCGTTAGAATAAATCAACGAAATTTCGGTTAATTTTGATTTAAACCGAACAAATTTTCAACCATTTTATTTTGTTTTTAAATATGGCTCCGCCCATTTTTACTAGAAGGCTTTAATAGTAATGTTTACTTGAAGTTTTGCGCCAACATGAGAAAATTCAGAACCAAAAAGTTTTGAATCGGGAAGTCGTATTATTTAATTTCAAAATAAGATTTTTAAACGAATATGCAACAGAAACAAATCGGCTACTGGTAGACAATGTAGATATGCCACAAAAAATAAAGGCTTGCAAAAAAAAGTTTGGGCAATTTAAAATATTAATTGTAGTACGCATAACAAAGAGCGGAAAATTATTATGAATGGTCACAAAGACACCATACTATCAATGATGATACATGGAATGGTAGATCAATTTGAACAAAGTATGGAAGGAAAAAATTACCAGAATACAGTAAAAGATTAGACAAGTTTGTTTTTCAACACGATAATTCTCGCCTCGTATTGATCGATCAAAGAAATAAACTTAATCATTTCGCTTGGGTGTATTGCCCAGCTTCCATATTGTCCAGATGTTGCTCCTTCAAACCACTATTTATTTTGCATCGCGTAAAATGCTCTTTATGAAGAGAAGAAGTTCGTTTCTCTTTCATATAACAAGATTAACTTGATGACTGAATTACATCTAAATAACCAAACCTTTTTCACACAGAATTTATTTATTTTCTGGCAGATGGTCAAATGTTGTAGTTTTTGAGTGAATACATTTTAAATAATTTTCTCATTAGTTTTTGTAACAAACAAATGTCTTTTTTTATACTTGAGATAAGATGAAGTCACATTTATATATGCCGGCTTGCTGGGCACAGAGGTAGCGAGTCTTCCCCGTGTTCTGGAAGTCCCGGGTTCGAGTCCCAGTTCGGGCATGGTTGTTCTTCTGTGTGCTATCTGTGAGATGTGTGAATGCGCCTCCCTGTAAAAAGGGGCTGTGCAAGCGAATGTGGTGAGTGGGTAGCAAAGTCGTACTCTTGGCCTTAGTTGGCGCTACTCAAATACAAGAGACGCTCCATTCGGCTTAATCTGCTGCTGGGATCAGCAGCGGGCTTGTCCATGACAAGTGCCATTTGACACAACACAACAACAACATTTATATATGCAGTAAATTTCATTCATTGAATTCATTTGAATTTTTGAGTTGTCATACTGACATCCATCCAAGCATATAGATGTTACCTGTTGATAAATTTTGTCTAATCTTGGTACGAAGACTATTTTACAAATTTCATTTGTCTCTCTATATATATTCTGTAGTTTTCGTTTTCATAAGTTGATGGATTTCCATAGTTCAAAAAATGTGCTTCGAGTTTAAAGAATTAATAAAACTTAAATATTAATTGAAAATCAAATTTTTTCCCAATACCCTTTCTTTTTGGTAATGAAAATGTGAAAGTGAAATAATACAATTATAACCAAATCATAATTGGAAATAAAAAAACTCAGAAAAGCCATAAATTCCGAAATAACGCAACTGGATTTCTGCCTGTTTTTAAAAGAAGTTGAAAAGGGATAGACCTGCCCACGTAATTTCCCTTTCGTTGCGTTCCAACTCAATTTATGTTCTGTGCTGGAATCCTCGTGTTTGCTATGTTTAAAATTTGAATAAATATTTTTGTTCTCGCTTGCGTGTTTCCGCGGCATGTCTTGTGCAAGCGTTGAATTTTTCCGTGAACAGATTTAGTCTTCGAGCGGTTCATTTTCATACGAATTTCTCGCTGCTCGTTGAATGCCTCGCGTGAAGTGCAATGCTTGAAAACATATTGCCATATGTTTAGTTTCCCCCGGTTATTTATTAAATAGGATAATATTACTTTTTTTTTACCTGTTTATTATTTTTTCATGGCTTTTTATTTTATAGTATACGTAGTGTGGAGAAAATATATTAATCGTCAAAAAATTTGAACTCGAAATTTGACGAATCCCTACTTTTAACACTTTGCTGACCGGTGACTAGTTAACTCGTCTTTTCATGTCCAAACGTTGTTGACCGGTGACGAGTTAACTCGTCATTGCACTTGCATTATCTGTTTCAATTTACAACACCGAGGGCGATATAGAACATTGCAAAAACTTGACGTATCGTGTTTAGTCTTGTCCTCTCTATAAAAGAAAAATTACTTTTCCTAGTATTTACATTTTTATTACAATTTTAGTAAAATTCCAAAAATTTCAACCATGACGGAACGTATCGGCGAAGAACTTTTTGATGTTCCAATTCAACAAAATTCATTGGAGTTTTTTTTAGAACGTTTTGCTTTCATATTCAATTACAAAAAAGTAGCCGGTGACATGAAATAGTTTCTGTGTAAAATTGCCGGCCACCAAAGTGTTAAGACCATTATTTTTCAAAAAAACCAGTTTTTGAAAAATAGGACAAAAATAACTCAAAAACTCATTTGAGTTAGATTTTAACGATCTAACTCATTTGAGTTAGATCGTTAAATTTTGGTATACGATCTTTACACAAATTAGCATTTTTTCCCAAATATTTGAACAGTCGAACAGACAGCTTCTATTCAGATGAATTTTGCCAATTTTGGCTATCCGAATATAAATGAACGCGTTAATTTCAAAGCAAAGAGAGCTAGATATATTCTATACACAATTTAACATCTGTAGTATAGACATCTGGCCAATTTCAAGCCAGATGAAACTACAGGTGATAAGCTGGTTTTTTCTCTGAGAATTAAGTAAACGCGATAATTCAAAAAAGCAATCACTTAAATATTTCAGATTTAGTATGAGATGTTTGGGATATCTGATAATTTTAACCAAATTTTTGAAGGTCGCGATGACCTAATAGTAAGGTCCCGACACCTAAAGCGGCGTTCCTACGACCCATCGAATCTTCAGACAAGCCACGTGTTCCCCCCGTTTGACCCCTCTTGCGGTTTCTTGGGGTGCTTTGATGTCTGTGGACGCGGCCTAAGTTTTCCCGCAAAATGTCGGTAAAGTGTCCAGGCATCAAAGGACCCCAAGAAACCACAAAAGGGGTCAAACGGGGGAACGTGTATCTCGTCTGAAGATTCGCAGGTCGTTGGAACTGGGCTTCAGCCTTAGGATTTCAGGTTCCAGATCCGATTCCACTGAAGAACCGTCGTGTAGGGGAGGGGTCAGTTGCATGTTAAATCCGACAGGGTCAAGCGTCCCCTCTCTGGCGTGGTATGGAGAGGGGGGATACCAGCTCAGTTGTTGTCCTCGTCATCTGACTGCGTTTCAAAATTACGAGGTCCGTCCCGAAATTTCCCTACTGTTGCTTTACAACAGGACATGAATAAAACTGATTTAAATTTTTAGATTTTTTAAATCCAATTTCTAATGGAATCCATTCGCTGGAAGTCTATCCGGCCATCTGAATCCAAGTGAATACGATAACTACAAAATGTAAAGAGCTATATGGATAAAATTTAATAAACAAATTTGTAATATAAACTATACATGTGCATCAAATTTTGGATCAAATCTCTCGTTGTTTGACAATATCTCTCTGCACATTCTCATGCATGCAAACGTAATAGTTCAAAATTGCAAAAGTTAAGATAAATTAAATTTAGTGTGTAATCTTGCTCCTAAGTTTGTAGTTAGGTTCCAGATTTAGTTTATAGTGGTTGAAAAAAATGCTCCAAAAATCTCTGTGCCTGATATTTATTTATTTATTGTATATGTATTATACATTAAGGAAATTTTGTTATCATAAAAAATAGAACATCGACATTTTAAAAATTTACTTCTCTTTGATTTTTTTCTTCGGTTCAATTAAAGGGCCGCGGTGACCTCATGGCAAGTTTTCGGTGCCAGTTCAGGTGTCGTCCTCTTCATCTGGCTGTGGTTCATACTTACGAGAACTGTCCCAAAATAACCCTATTGTTACTTTACAACAGGGCGTTAACATAACTAAACAAACTTTGATTCAATTAAACCAAGTCAGATCTTTGTATTTTAATAATTAGTTTATGTGCCAAAATTTACCAATTTTTAAACTGAATCAATCGCTTTCAAACTATCCAATGGTTTGCTCAACTGCTTACTAATTCAAAAAAAAAAAAATATATATCATATATATGTGCATTTATTTTTATGTCGCGTATTTATTTAAAAATATTTGACTACTGCATTTCCGATATTTTAGATTTTAATAATCCCTCTGAAAATGTTTAATTGGTCTCCCCCCTCTCTTTGCAATATAACAAAAAATAGGCCACCAAAATATAAAAATAATATGTGTTTAAGAGAAATATAAGTAATATGATTATCTATTGAAGGAAATAAAAACCACTCTGAAGTTAAATTTTCGAAAATATAAATATATTAAATTTTATTCTATTTTTAAAATCTATTATCTTTATTGTTACTTGTTATCCAACTAATCAAAAATCTTGGAGATATTGAAGTTTTAAGTGTTGTTTAACGGATATATGTTTTTTTATGAGATAGGGTTTTGTTATTCGTTTTGTGGAAAATTAAAAGAGAATAATGATTTCAGAAACGTATTTGCATAACATAAACAAATAAATTGTTGAACTAGACTCTGTTTACTAAATTCGTTTTATTAATCTTTATCTGTATTTTTTAAATCGGTTTTCTAAATTAAAAATTGTTTATATCATAGATTTATATTATTTTAAATATCCATTAACCTTATCTAATAATAACCTTTAGCCAAAATGAAATCAAATCCATTATTTTAAGAAAATGTTACGCCTGCTTGCGCAATTCCGAGTTCTTCGCATGAAATTGCATGGTTGAATAATTTTCCGAATGAAATCCGAACGAAGTGTTTAGCAAATCATCCTCTTGCACTCAAAACAGTGTTTTTTCCTTTAAACTTTTAATTAAATGAAAACTTTTCAACAAACTTTGGCAAAATTGATATTTTTAGTTTGACTCGATTATTAGCAATTATTTGGTCTTTTTGAATCAAATAAATATTTGATAGAAAAAATATTTTTACTTGTTTTATATATGCAAGCACATGAACCATTTTCAGTCTCCGGAGGCAGCCATTTTGGTTTAAATCAACTTTCATGCTTGTCTCTAGAAAGCTTTAAAAGAGAAATAATCCTGTGCTGCCATCCAACCTTTAGAAAAGGAACTTCGTAGAAGTGAACGTCTAAGTTCTTTCGATCTTAAAAGATTTAAATTTCACAAAGTAAATATAAATAAAATAAGTTTAAATTTCATAAAATAAATATAAGTAAAATAAGTTTAAATTTTATAAAATAAGTATAAGTAAAGTAGGTTTAAATTTCATAAAATAAGTAAAATAAGCTTAAAGAATTAAAATAAGTTTAAGTAAAATGAGTTTAAATTACTTAAAATAAATATTAGCAAAATAAGTTTAAATTACATAAAATAAGTATTAGTAAAATAAGTTTAAATTACATAAAATAAGTATAAGTAAAATAAGTT
>JAOUZG010044950.1:1286732-1302898 GCA_026289955.1 Argiope argentata | reverse complement strand
AGAGAGAAGAGAGAGAGAGAGAGAGAGAGAGAAGAGAGAGAGAGAGAGAGAGAAGAGAGAGAGAGGAGAGAGAGAGAGGAGAGAGAGAGAGAGAGAGAGAGAGAGAGAGAGAGAGAGTTAAACTAAACTGTCTGGTGTACCAAATATATTTTTGGCGCCAAGTAGTTCACGTAATATTCCAAAATTCGGATTGTGACAGCAAATAAATTAATAGTCAATTTTTTTATTTACTTAAAAAGGTAGCGAATATTTAGCCACAAAATGAAATAAATAAATTAAAAACATATTTAAGGGAACATAGTTACACAGTATTATGTCACCTTAGTTTTATACTTTATTCTTTTTTGTATGCTAAATTACAATTAAGAAATCACAGAGTTTAGTTTTCTTTTCTTTTTGTTTATAATGATAATGTCTTGGTTGGTATGCTATCTGCAAATTGTAGCATGATATTGAAATTGTTAAAAACAAATATTCAAACTTATCGTTGGATCCAGAACCATCCAATTTGTCATTATGTTGCATCTTCGGTAGTAGTGGCTCACTCAGAAAGAATTATTATTATTTTAATTATATTTTTAATTAAAGATTAATAGAAATTTTAGAATTGTTCCTCGATTGTTGTAAAGCTTATTATTATATAAAAAATTGCCTATTTAGTTTTCTCACGACTTTGTAATAAATGACTTCTAAACGCAAACACAAACGAAATTCGAATTCTTGTTTATTTCAAACGACAAATCGCAACAACAACGATGTTCAAAAATTCAGTGTTGAGTTGTTCTCTTTATACACAGTGAGTTGAGTTGTTACAATGTGTAACAACTCAAGTCTAATGTGAATATCTCATTCATAAACAATAACTGTTTAAAGTCACAACTAAATAATCTTTTACAACTTTTTTTCTTAAATTAATGTCTTTCTTATCATTTTAATTCATTTTCATTTCTAAAGAATTTGATTAATTAAAGTAGTCAATTTAATTAATTTTTGACTTATTTTATGTATATGTTAGAATGATACTTTTTTTTGTTGTTATTGAATTTACAATCAACCGCGGACCGATGGTATTACATTTGAATGTGCGTGCGCGTTTGTTATAGCTACAAATTTTTTAAATACAATAAAGGTATTGGGATTAACATTAAAATACCATCAATACTATCGATGTTTCAGATTAAAAATTCGTTGATAAATTATTTATTTTTTTCTTTTATTATTTGGAAATAAAACCAATCTTTAAATTATCTTTGGAATTCGGAGTTACCAGCCTTATTTTTTTTGCTTCAGGTAATTCATTAAAAAGTGATTGTTATAACTTTTCTTGTAAAAAAAAAAGTCTTATTTCTTCCAGATAACGATATATTAATTTGAAGTACCATTTTGAGATAAAATTTTCATGCAAATGTTGCCCTAAATATTATTTCATACTATCAAATAATGATATTTTCTTTCTCGATGATACGGTTTGATTGCTTCTACCAAAAATAAAAAATTATATCATCTATCTATTTTCCGAAACTCAATTTTTAATCAATAATTTAATATCGTAAATTACAAATCCTATATTAAATGCGCCGAAAATGCTTATCAATTTCCTCCTACAAATATTTACCTAGTTTTGTGGTAAAGCTATTAGTTTAATATCAGTCTCCATTCGCCTGAGTGAGGTTATCGCCCAAACTTATCTTCTACAATATCAGATGATAAAGTATATGTAAAAAACATTAAATTTCAATCGCTTCCCATGCCTGCGGCTTGGTTTTTATCTGGTTCAGAAATCTTTGAATAGTTTCCCCCGTTTCATCGCTCAAGGGAATCCCAGACGTTCGATTGTTGTCACTTTCTCACGAACAGGTGGTAATTATCTCTCAGAGTAATGTTTCTTGGCGTTCCAGCCTTCGAATCATGGCCGTGTGGGTTCGACGGTCTGCAGACGAATACGGAAGTCCCACTTACCGTTTTCGCGAAAGGACTTATTTGAAATTTGTATATTGGATTTTTGAAAGAACTAAATAACCACTGATTGTGTTTAGGAAATCTTCAATTATGAAAACCCTCTGCGTTATTAATTGTTTTATCTTCTATATTTAATAACATTTTCAATCTTTATCTGTGTGTACAGTTGATTTCACGAAAACTCCATGTAACTTTTTAGTTGAATATAAATTCGTTGTACTCATCCAGTATATTTTTATCATGCCAGAACAAAATTTTGTTTTTGGGTTGAGGTTTTTGGCTTCAACAAAAATCCGTTGGCGAAAAATTGAAATTTTATTATCTGTAGGAGTATCTAAAAAACCCAGCTTTTTTAATAACGTGTTTCCATCGCATTTACCAAAGCTCTGATTAAAAAATAAATTGACTACAACAAATAAAACCCAGAAAAATGTCATCATGAGCACGTGATTATATGAAATGAAATAAATATGAAGAGTGAAATTTTTTTAAACAATAGATGCGAGACAAAGTTTTTTTGGATCGCTTGCAATACTAAATTGACTCATTTAGTGAAACGATTAAAATGAATTAAAAATATAATTCAACTTGCACGAGCAAGTGGTGCTTGGCCTTTCAAGAAATGATGTTCTGACATGATACGTTGAAATATGCATAGCGGATTTCGTTTTAATCTTTATTACATTCATTTTTCCGGCAATCTGCTAAATAGTATTTTTGTATTATTTAACGAAATACAGGGTACTGATGAAAAATGAAAGTTAAAGTTAATGACTACAGCAAATAAAACTGAGAAAAATGTCATTTTGAGCCCTTGATTACATGAAATGAAATAAATAGGAAATGTGATATTTTTTTAAAACAATAAATGCGAGACAAAGTTTTTTGGATCATTTGCAATACTAAAATTACTAAAGTCAATGAAACCATTAAAATGAACAAAAATATAATTTAACTTGCACGAGCACGTGGTGCTTGGCAGTTGAAGAAATAATGTTCTGACGTGATTCATTGAAATATGCCCTGCAGATTTCATTTTAAACTTTTATTTTCTTTGTTTATCTACCACGCTGATTTTTTTAAAAAAAATCTTTTGAAGTTAATTTCAGATTTTAAAATATTGATAAATTTATCAGAGAGAGAGAAAGTTATAGAGAGACTTTTTTTATATTCTTAAACAGCCCAATGTCGTCCTTTCTGTTTTTCCTCTATAGTTTTCTGCATCCCTTGAACATATAGTGAGAGCTAGGTAATGTACAGACATAGCAAACCCTCATTCACGGCAATTCCCAAACGTTTGTACTCGATTTCTTCGTATGGGTTTGTGCTTCTTAATATGAAGAAAGAAACTAAATATACATTTTTGAAACCTATAACTCCGCTAGTTTTATACAATATATGACGCAATTTTCTAAAGTTTGGGTCCAATTTTATTTCTCTTAGTAGTTTCATTTTTGAGTTAATGTATTCACATGCAGGCAAAGCCACAAAAGTCCCCTCATAAACTCTTTATAGATTTAATCCAAAATTTAATAAAGATCTACAATTTTAAAATTGATAAATATCTATACAATATCTATATTTTGATAAGTTTATATATTAATTTCAACCGCATATTCTGATGATAAATATCTGTGCTTTTCACTTATCGTGTTATCATGCATGTATTACAGACAGACCCTTTTGTCTGTATATACGACTTCCCTTTTAATAGAGTTCGCTCAGATTTTGATAAGACTCTTCAAATTTTGTTATAAGACTTCATATCAAATTTCGTTATGGTAACTCGATGCTTTTATCAGTTATTAGATTTACAAACAGACTTAATTCAAAAAATATGTTTTACCGCTCAATGATATGAATTTCTCTACGTTTGGAAGATGAAAATTTTTTAATGATTATAATACTTTCTGTTTCTTTCAAAATCATTATTTTGCACAATAGATTTCAAGATTTAATCTCTACACCATATTTGCGTGTGAGCATTTATTAACTTAATTGGTTTCTTGATATTTGTATTAAAAATTTAAAGGCAGGTTTTTTTAATGATGCAAATTATTCAGAGACAATATAAAAAATATTAGATATACGCAATAAAAACATTTGAATCACAATGAAAATTTTCATACAATCATTATGCATTTTGGTTTCTTTTCCTGTTTTTGTATAATGCAAACATTACACCAAATTAATTTTAATAATAGTTTGAAAGAATTGGAATATATTTTTGAATTTCCATTATAAATTTCAAGTTACTCTTCCTTATTTTAAATTCGATTGATTTTTGTTGATCTAAATGAATCTTCAATTTTTTTTCTCTTTGAAATTTGAAAAATGGATCAACAAATATCTTTTAAACATTCGTAATTAAAGATAACATCACAAGTACGTTTCCGTATCGTTTTACTTTATTTAAGGTACTTTTTCTATTTTTGAATTAATATGATTGCAAGATCATTTTTAATAATGTTTTGGAAATAGTTTTAAGTATAAATTTGAGTTTTCATTTTAAAGTTCACGTTATTCTTTCTTGTTTTAAATTCATTTAATTGTTGTTGATCTAAAAGATCTTTAATTTTCTTCTTCTTTTTCTCATAAAAATTGTTGAGTATATATCTAATTATGATTTAAAATGATTTTAGATTTTCATTTAAACAATATACTTTAGAAATGTTATGTTCAAAGAATAACGAATGTCCACATAATTTTTCTGTGATTTTTTAGGTTTTTAATCTTTTTTTCAAAATAATAACGTAAAACTTTTGGTTGACTGTAAGTTATAAACAGTTTTTTTTAAAAAAAATTATTTGCTGTTTAAATCATTATAGCGATTTTTGTTAATTTTTCTTTTTTTGTGACTTTAATTCCCAAATAGTTCTATAAAAAAATTCTTGAATAAATATTTATCAACATTTGCCAACTTTTAACAATATTTCTTTAAGTAAATGATTACTTTTTGACGTATATTAAGTTGTTTATTCAGCATAAAAAGATAATTTTAATTTCAACTCAAAAGATAATTTTAATAGTATCATTTTTTATTGTTTTTTTAAATTTCAACTAAAATGTAAAAAAAAATTATTTTAATTCAGATTTGAATTGTGATGGAATATTTGTTTTGAAGATATCGAATTAATTAAAATTGTTATTAAAACAGCCTTAATATATGAAGATAAATTGAATTGAGTTGAATTTGTTGTTTTATGGCACAAAAGCCATTTTTGACTAAGCTGCGCCACATTTTCGTGTTTGAAATATTTATTAATTTATAATAAAATCAAAATACGGAATGATTACAAAATCCAAATATCTAAAAGTTTATATCTATGAGTAACAGATATAAATTGATGGTAATAATAAAACATTTGCACCAAACAGATTTTTTAAAAAAATCCTTATTATTTTATAATAAACATAAAAATAAATTAATTGTGTTTAAATTTTACTCGTATTTATTACAACTATAAAAATAATAAAAATTGTTTACAGTTTCAATTGTTAAGAAATGTTAATTGTTAAAATAAATTTATTAATATACGTTTGTATTGAAATTTAAACAAAAACACAATGATTAATAATATACTATTAAAATTATTATTAACGTACTAAAATTATTATTAGCGTTCTATTAAAATTATTATTAACGTTCTATTAAAATTATTATTAACGTAACAGTTTTAATTGTTAACTATTTTATTTAGAAGAATGTAAAATTCTAAAAAAAACTATTTAAATTACGCCTACATGAAAATCGTTTTCATTAAATAAGATATTTTTAACATTTCGTTAGAGCATCCCTACGGTGTGCAGCTGAGCAGTTTTACGTGCGGCTGATTAATATTTCACGACTTACCGCACACTTCCCTTCTTCGAGCAGATGTTGCGAGAACTTTATCCCACGACGTTGGCGCGACTTGGCGACCTTCACTTCCTCCCCAAGATCCTAGCAACCCTGAACCGCGGCTTCCATCCAAACAAGAGAGGAGATGGAAACGAAGCTTGGTGCAAATAACTAGTTCCAAGTCGAAATTTCGATCCCGCTGCGCTTGTTTTTGCTCTTGGGCTTCTTTTTACCGCATTTTCATTTCTCACCGTTTTATTTTAAAACTGGATTGCGACCAAGGAGTCGAATCCGACCCCCAAAAGTGCTACTCTGGTGATGTGATTCGGGAATTCTCACTTGCATCTGTGTTGTGTTATTTTGTGTCTGCCTCCCGTTCTGCCAGTGTTATGTTGCGGCCGACATTGTGTTGTGCTAGTGCTGTGTTTGTTTAGATTCAGAGGTGTCATTGATGGTTTAAAGAGAGTTTTGTACAAGCCGTGAAGAGGTAAGCCTTGGTTTCTGCGATCCTTGTTTATCCAACTGACTCTCGTTATTATGTTTTGATTAAGTCTTTCTATACTGATAGCACTATTATTATCATGCAAGTTTCTTTCTCAATACTAATTTAATTTGGTATTTTAAATGAACATTTACCAATTCCGATTATTAATTTTAATACTAAGGTATTGAAATGAATGTCACACTGTCAGGAAGCTTCTTTTTATATTTAGATATTATTCATAAAATGTAAGCATCCATTGATTAGTAAGAAGTACAATATTTGCATGTATTAACCAATATTTATATCTAAAAATGATATTTTAGTTGTCACGTAAAGAAAAAAAAATCATATAACTGTTTTTATAATTTCATCAATATTTTTTACATATGGAATTTTTTATATGCTCCAAACAGAATGAAAATTTCTTACTATTATTATTTACATTTGTTCATAATTATTCATTTATATGTAGATAGTAATAGACATTTAAACATTCAAAAATATTAAGAATATTTATTTACATTATTTGTAGATGTAATTTTATATGTCTACTTATATTTGTAGATGTAATTTTACAGAAGCATAATATCACTTCCCATTTATCTCATATTATTTCTTCAGTATTATTTCATATTTATATAGTTATTTGTTTCAAAAATGTTAAAAGCATTGTAATAAGAATTGATGGTGCATTTTTGGTCAGTTTTTAATCATATAAAATTGCTAGATTTTTTAAATTCTTTTTATTAACAATTTTATAATATTATGTTTATAGAGGGATGCATTTTGATGTTTTCAGTAATTGACATTAGATCAGTTAATTTGAAAAGTTATAAGGAAAAAGCAATACGATTTTTTTTAATATTCGTTTATGATATTTTTTACTATATTTATTAGTTTGAAATGTCCTTTTATAAATTGTCATTCTTATATGCAAAATTATTAAATATTATGATGTCTTAGACAGATAAGCAAGTTTTTCATCTTTACACTTCGCAACAATAAAACATGTAATGGCTATAAAATGCTCAATGTTTTTGCAATATCTGATTTGCTTTTTACTAACACCTCTACTGATAGAATTAAGTTTTGTGTTAAAGATTCAATGTTCTGTAAATATCTTTTACATTAGAATTTGTATCATAAAACTTTTAGTTAATATATTTGTTTTAAAAAATATCAAGATGTTAGTGGCTATAAAAGATCATTTTAGATGTAATTGGCAAGAATGTATGGAGATATTTATGTAAAAAGGACTACTTCACATTAAAAAAAATAAACAAATGGAAAATGTTATATTAGGATGAGATATGAAATTTATTTGTTTATGGAACATATGCTATATTATCGCTAATATACATTTCGTGTGTATTAGCAATTCAATCTTCATGTTTAAATCGAAAATTCATTGTCACAATTTTTATCGCCTAGTTGAACTTACTTAACATTTTTACTTTAATTAGTTGATTTATCTTTCATTCTGTCAAAGAAAATCTTAATGGTCCTTTGTTTGTTCCATTATCTTAATGAAATTAATTAGATTGCAGGTCTAAAATTTTCCGGTGGCGATATCAAAAATAATTTCAGAATTCGACATTCATTAAACACTTCCTGATAGACATGTCTGTTCTCCTAAACGTGCATAAACTTTAAACCAGTTATTATCTCACGTTTATTTTTTAAGAATTAAGTTTGGCACGCAAATTAGTTTGCCTACTCTATTTCTTTTGTTATGGCATATCTATAAAAATAATCGACCATTGTTGCTTTTACGTATTTCATATATGAGAGCCTTTAAGTGTTGAATTCTAATGTGTCTAATAAAATTTTTGAATTATCTTCTTGTCTAAACATGCGTAATAAATAACCATTTATATAATAAAACATGTGTTTATCGAAAGGAAGAAAGATCTGGACAGTAATAACTTGATCTTTTAATATTTTCAAGAAGCTTATAACTTAAATATTAATCATTTGTATGTTATCAAATATATATAAGTATATAAGGCAGCAAAAAAAAACATTTGTGGTTTTCCTTAAAATTGCCGAAACCAAGATTAGACTATTACCAACGAAATGTGTGGGATACATAATTGAAATAGAAATACTCTGCGTAAACACGATGCGCAATTCCAGCCAAAAGTTGCAATTTTGCGCCAAGACCATACTATTGCGCCAAATCTGGATGCCCTTGTAGTTTTGTTTCGTTCTTTTATTGTTTTATAAATTTCTAAATTTAGAATAAGTTGTCGAATTCAAAATCTGAAATTTATTCATTTTTGAATTAACTTTATCGTCAAACTAGGTTGTCGGACAGATATCCTATTCACATAATAGAAGTAACAGCCAGATGTCAATAGTGTATTTGTTCTTTTACCAATGTTGGTAATTTTATTTATCTTCTGTTGATTGTGTTTAACAATTAATTTTATTTTATCTGGGTGTTGTTTAATGGCTTGGTTTATTTTCATTCGGCATTTCTAATTGTTTAGTTAAAATAGATGCTCTTTTGATAAAAATTGAAAAAAAAAACTTTATATTTTAGTTGTTTACTAGCTTTCTGGTACTTTTTATCGACAAGTTTTTACAGAACTACTTATTTGAATTTAAATTTAATTTAATTAATTTGAATTTGAATTAGAGCTCATTTAATTTATCATTGAATTTTTATCCCTTTGAAGATTGAGATGCATTTTTATTATATTTTTATATTATTTTTAATTAATGTAGTAATGTTTCAGCCTGGTAGACATGATTGGTTGAGATATATTTTTAAAATTTGGTGATAATATATAATAGTTGGCGCGTACTATTATTTAATATTATATATTATCATAACTACTATTATAAGATATATATTATATTTTGTTGCTGAATTCAAAATATCGCACGAAAAATTAAAGATTTTAAAGTTCATCTTTTATTTGTAATTAATAAATAGAATTTAAATTTTTTTAAATCGAAAACTTGAAGGTCAAAACAAGTTTGTAAAAATCTTATTGATTAATTTAATTAAAGTGAAATTGGAATCAAAATATTATTTAAAAAAATTATTAACTGGTAAGAAATATTCAACCTTATGTTCATTGTGGTTTTGTTTTCTTATTGCACTGTTTTTAGCATTTCATAAAATTATGGTTCTGCTTCAATTTCAAGAATTTTTATAAAAGAAGCAATTATAAAAACCATTTAACCATTAAACTATTTATGTTTGTTATAAAAACTCGATTTAGAAAAAAAATCTTTTTATCTTTTATTTTTACTATATTTTATTGTTTAAAAATTATTACAAATAATATGAAATAGTAAATTCAGTTTTTGTTATTTCATTTCCAGTTTATACGCCGCTTTTTAAAAAAATGAAATTCTATTGAAAAATGTGAATTAACTGATAATTAAAATGTTAAAATAATACATTTTCAGCAGATGCATACGACTTTATAAAATTTCTGAATTCTTACACATCAACCAGTGAACGAAGAATTAATCTTCACAATCATGGAGCAAGAAAAGAATTTAATGAGGAAAGGTCTCAGTTATTCAAAACTTTGGAACAAAAAATTTAATAATTTTTATAACAAGAATATAGTTTTCCCCCCTTCTATTTCCTAAACAGTAATACTTTTCCCAGTATTTTCAAGCTAACGGCTTCTAAATTGTATTGCAGGGGGAAATGTAATTGTTTCATTTCAATCGGATAGTTTTAATCATGTGAAGACATGATGTTATTTTCGTTGAGGGTGTGTGAATAATTGAAGGCAACGAATAATTGAAGCTCAAAATCGTGTAGGCAATAAGTATAAATGGCAATATTCATCAATATCTTTTACAAGTATTGCATTATTATTATTATGCATGACTCTTTGAAAGAGATGATTTTTAAAAGGTTGACCTGCTTTTACCCGTATTTCTTTATTATTAAATATGCTTTTTTGACTGCAGATGCGTTTTTAAAATGCTGACAAAGAAGTATAACATCATAAATGTTACTTCACCTTAAAATGGATCGTGCTCAAAACTTTTGAATGCCATCTAGAAAAATTGTAAATTAAAGTTTACAAAAAATATCATTATATATATACTAGCAGTACCCACACGGCGTTGCCTGTGGCATAGCATCCCCCCCCGAAAAAATAGCTTCAAACTGAGGCCTAACCTCCACCCGATATGACATGGGCATGTTACGCAACATTAAACAAACATTAAAAATATATTTAGAAATTATCAAAACTACCTTCAAAGCAATTTTTTATTGCACACATTCAGAGATATTTAGGTAGTTACAAAGGTGAAAATATATGTCCGGAGACAAAGCACAGACGATCATTTCGAGGTAGGGTTTCCTTCTTTTCTGCATAATAAGATTGGAATTGCTGTTTAAAACCAGATGTAAACAAAGAAATGTATCGCATATGCATACCACAGCTCTTGCTATTTGCACATGCGCAATTTGAGGTTTAGAGCGAATTAAAATCGTAATTATAAAACTCCCCTTTTTATTTTATGATTTAAATGTACTACAGCCTTTTCCAATAAATGCTGAAAAATGGTATACACATCTCCAATATCCGTTAACAATTCCTCGGGTTTTTGTGTTTTCAACATACAGACACATTCAGTAGATTTCATTTTATACTAAGTACAGATATACCTATATATAGGGAGAGAGATAAAGGAATCTCGTGAGTGTTTTAAACCGTTTTAAACTGGTTAATGACTAAAATTTACTAAAACAAGCAATGATTTAAAAAATAAATATGCTCTCACATGATAAATTGAAATTTACGATCGTAAATTGCATTTTTTAAAATTATGTTTATCTTGATTTCTGATTTTTCTTTTCTTTTTTTTTTAAATTTCCCTAGAATAATTCAAAATGACTATAGACACTGAACGAAATTTCTGTGAATTTCATCAAATCACAAAAATTTACCATTCTTGGTGTGTAATAAGTGCAATTATTATGCGCTTCTCTGTCGGTTGTGATGACTTCCTCTCGCATTTTTTTATTCTAAAAACTTTATATTTCGACACCCAGTTTGTCCTTGTTAACGAGTGTTACAAAGGTGGCGTCGTGAATAGGCATTTCGTCCTAATTAGCTTGACCACTCACCATGCATTGTTTAAACCACTCTCCACTTCCTTGGCGAAGTTTGGCTATTGTCAAACTTGGATGCGGCGGCGCGCTTGGCAGCTTTCCATGTCATGAATGGAGCAGATTTGTTCTGTGTTTTTATGTGTGGAAACTTTATCCTTGACTTCGGAACGTTGCAAAATCTCTCACGTTTATTCATTTCCAAGTTAAACAATTTTTTGAAGAAATATAGCTTGCTTATATCTTTGCATTATTAATATTTAAATGCAAAGTTTTAATCATCATGTCAGAACATGATATTGTTTTGGTAATGAGGTTTTCCGACGTCAAAAATCCGTAGGCGAAAAATAAAAATTTTATTATCTGCACGAGCATCTCAAAAAAATCAGCTTTTAATAACGCTTTGCCATTCTATTTACAAAAGCTTCGATTTAAAAAAATAAGTTAATGACTACCACAAATAAAATCTAGAAAAATGTCATTTTGAGCTCATGTTTATATAAAATGACAGAAATAGGAAATGTGATATTTTTTTAAGAAAAATAAATGCGAGTTTTAGAAAATAATGCGAGTTTTTTGGATCACAAAATACCAAACTTGCTATACCAAAGTGATTCCTTCAATGAAACAATGAAAATGAGTAAAAAATATAATTTAACTTGCTAGAGCAAGTGGTGCTTGGCCGTTCAAGAAATGATGTTCTGACATGATACATTGAAATTTGCATAGCGGATTTAATTTTAATCTTTTTTTCTTTTAATATTTTGAAATTTAATGAGTTGTTTATACAACTTTATTGATTTAAATTAAATCTAACCTTCACCCTGACTCATATTTTCATCGCTTATTTTTATTATTTATTTTTTTATTTTAAATTAATTCTAAATAATGGGAATAATTCTTACTTAAATAATAATGTTTTCAATTCTGATTTCAAAAATGAAAGATTTTAATGAAGAAATTTAATTTAAACGATTATATTTTTAATTAATTTATTTTTTATTAAAATTTGAATATAAAATTAAATTAAGTTTTTCTTCTTTCTCTAAAGTTATTTCCACTTTTTTTAATGCTGATTTAATAATTGTCTTTTTCAAATTTTCAGTCGTTAATAAAAATACTTTTTATTCATCCACTCTAGTTCAAAAACATTTTTTAAAACTTGGATGACATTTGATGTTAAGACAGTTTTTCAAATATTAATTTATTAATTAAATTAAATTCATTTTTGATACTTTAAATAGAGTTTTAGTAGTTTTTAATGAAAAATTGAAATAAATAGGCAGTATCTCAATCGGTAAAATGCGAGGATTTCAGTATTTTTTACGTGAAGTTGAAAAATGCAAGTTGAATTCTTGATAAAATCAATAATTTTTTTGATAAATTATTTATATTAATTGTAATGAGTTGATAAAAAAATACAGATTACTAAAATAAAATGTTTCTAAGTAGGAATTGACTTAATTTTTTAATATTGTTTTATTACATCAAGTTAAACTTGATCTAAGGAACAGCTGCCTCAATTCCATTTTCAGAGAAAGATTCCAAAATGCTTCAGCAAAAATTTCACTTATCTGGAATTCCATTTCTTCCTAAAATGTGGATGGATATGGCCGCTTTCCGAAAAGGAGCAATATCTCTGACTCCCTCTTAAAAACTCTCGGAATTGCAAAGCAAAGTGACGATAAAACTTCATGGCAAAAAAAAAAAGCTATCATTCTCAATTTTTTTCACTATTTTTGATATTTATTACGAAAACAAAATGGCTTTTAGCTCAAAGTTTAAACTATTTGATTGCTAGAGCCTGATTAAGGAAGGAGCATACCTGGCAATTGCCCAGGACCCCCACATCAAAGGGGACCCCAAATTGAATAGAAAGTTTTCATTTAATGTTTCCTTCTTCAATGAACATTCTTTATTACTGAATTAGTAAAGCAGAGGGGGGGGGACAAAAGGTTTATTTGCCTCGGGGTCCCAATAAGGCTAAGTCGGGCCCTGTTTTTTTTTTTTCAAAATAAACCAGAGAGAGTGGTCCCCCCAAAACTTTTTCGCATTTTCTCTAATAAAGGTGTTATCCTAGAGAACGCCATGCGAAACATTGGCATATAAAAGTTACGAAATATTAACATTTGGCGAGATTATTTCATTGTGTTGTGGAATAGTTGTGCCATACTTGGCGAGTTATTTAGAGATTAATCCTTGGCATGCAATTAATAGTGTCCTAAAATCAAGTGTGCGTGTTAGTCGCCTATTTTCCAGCCAATTGAAATTTTTTAAAAATTTGAGTCAAAACTACATTTGTAATCACAAAATTACATATCAAACTTGATGTAATTAAATCATTGTCGCATTTACATGATTTTAAAAATACGGACTTTTAGACGGCCAATCCTTTTTTAGATTTGGCTAGAAATTTGATAGGTGTCTAGAGTGTAAATATTAATTCTATGTATCGAATGCTATCTATTTAGCTCTCTTCGTTTTTTAGTAATTGCGTTAAATTATATTCGAACATGCGAACAGGCAGAGTCCTATGAGAGCAATTTTTGACAATTACTATAAATATGAGAAACTTCAAAAAAATATTAAGAGCATGATTCTTCATATTGTTAAAATTTATAATGATTATTTTAAAAATTATTTCAGTTCATTCGGTTGAGTATATTGCAAATATATATATAAGTTAAACTCTTACTTTGATTGTTTTTTTGTTTTTTTGAAAATTTACGACGTTGACTTATTGTGAGAAGTTTGAAATAAAGATAAAAATATACGCCTTTAAAGAGTAGTTGAAATAATTATCGATACGGAAACCAAACATTAATTAAAGCCAATTGCTTTTAGTTATATGGATAGCGTATCAATTTTAAGCTTAGAATATTCTGCATTCGTTCTATTGATTAATTTAAAGTTGGATTATCAGATTTATTTCATTAAGTTAATACATTTTTTTCCTTATTTCATTTCATTCATTAAATTAATGTTATCTGAAAACTATTCAAACAATTGATTCCAAATCCTAAATTTCCGCAATGAAAATAATAATAGTAATTCCCCGCATATCATTTTACCCTGTTCCTAATTTATGTATTGTAAAACTTGCAGGTGACTAATAACAAGTATTGCAAATCATAAAATACTTGTAACTATTATCTATACTCAAATATCAGTTCTTACAGAAACTTTGTTCCCTCCCCCTCCCCCTTTTTTTCTGCTGAGTGAAGATGATTTCTTTTTTCTTGTCTGAAAAAAAAAATGTCATCGGTGCTGTTCAAATTTCACTTAGTCAGCGAATATTAAATCAATAGTCCCCAAATTGCTGTGTGAATCGATTTTAGTTATAATACGCCTTTCCTTATACCTTTAGCATTGATCTATTGAAACCCAGGAGTTAAACTGAAGAAATAAAGCTTAACAAACTTCTATTATTATATTTATTCGTATAATACTATGATTCTAACAGACGTAGTATTATATGATAATACTTAAGATCAATATATTTTTAAAAAAAATATGTTATTTATATTTTCAATTATTTTTCAATTCCTACTATTAGATCACACTTTCCCTATATATAGTTCAAATTTTCAATCTTTAATAAAATACTTTTTATTCATCCACTCAAGTTCAAATACATTTTTTTAAACTTATAGTGAATGGAAATTAATGCTAATAGAGGGTTTTTTTTCAAATATTAATTCATTAATTAGACTTAACTAATTTTTAATACTTTAAATAGAGTTTTAGCGGTTTGTAATGAAATTTGAAATCAACAGACAGTAGCTACAATCGGTTTTTTTCAAGTGAAAGTAAAGAATACGAGTTCAGTTCTAGCGAAAATCAATTAATTTTTTGATAAATTATTTATGCTCATTATAATTATTTAATAAAAAGTAACTAAAATAAATTTCTTCGTTGGCCTAAGTAGAAATTGACTTTAAAATTTTTATACTACTTTATATATTTTAAAAATTGTATTAATTATTTATAAAAATCAAATATCAACGTGTTTAATAGTATTGATAGTTGCACAATTTTTATTTCATTTGGACAATCATCTGAGACTGTTTATGAGACAAATAAATTTCACTTAAAAAATTCTTTAAGTAGAATTTTTGTTTAAAAAAAAACACTGTAATTTTTTCTTGAATGCAGCGCATTTGAACATTTTGAATAAATTTTTGTGTATGTTTGTAAAAAATTGAAATGAAAATTATTATCTGAGATATGAGGTTCCGATATGGTCTTCCCCACGAAAATGGCTCCAATTTTGAAATCCAAGCCCGCATAATCATCTATCGCGGGAAATTTCTTGGTTGGTTAGTTCAATTTCCATATCGATCATTATCGAGGTCATGTCTCCCCCCGGTCGTGAGCGTTGTAACGTAATGATTTCGCGTTCTTTCGCTTCCTTCGAAAAGAGAAGGAGAAAAAAAGTATTGACCCGAAGTTGTGAGCGATCAATTTTATTTGCTCCTAGCGTTCTGAGAATGTAGGAGGAAATGTCGAACCTTAATTATTCACACTGCTAAAAATGAAAACAGAAGGGTGCATTTGGAGTATCGGGCACCACTTGAATGGTTGTTCTAAGAAGCATTTTTTTTTAAACTGATAATCAAACAAAAAATATTTGCTTCAAGAATTGAGGAACCGTTTCTTTTGCCATTACATTAACAATATTGAAACTACCTGTTGATGGAAAATCAGAAGGCTTTTCAACATAATAAATCTTAATTCAATTGAAATATCTAAATTTTAATTCAATTCATAAACTTGGATTATATATA
>JAOUZG010044950.1:1257025-1286332 GCA_026289955.1 Argiope argentata | reverse complement strand
AACGGCTGGACCAATTCGGCTAATTTTTTAAAAAATATTTTCGTTAAGACACGAGGATGGTTCTTATGGAGAGAAAAAATGAAAAAAATGCGAGGAAAATAGTTAAAATGACACTTTTCTTACTTTCCTGCCAAAAATCTTCATTTCCTTCCCCCACACCAACTGAATAAGATAGCAGGAAGTAATACATTATGATTTGTTCAGAAAGAAATACACGAAGTCAGTTGGTTTTCATTCATAGATAACGGGATGTTTAAAAAAGAAAGAAAATAGTTGCTTTTATTATTAGTTTGTATGAATATTTCATCTTTGCCTGCTTAAAATAAAGTCTGGGCAGGGAAGAAAAAAATTAACAAAGCGAAAAAAAGGTTTGTAAAAAGAAAAGTGGCGAAGAAAAAAAGGAGAGAGAGAAAAAAGAAAAGAAAAGAAGGGTGTGTGTGTCACCATTATTTCGTCTGTGCGAGGCATTTTCCAAGCTGTTTTTAAACTTTCGCATCTCTTGAAAATCAATTGTGTCTTTATTTGTTTAGTGTGTTTACATTTATGAAAATTTGTATCTCATTATTCTATAAAAACGTAGAATTTTAGACCTTTCCGTCCACCATTTAAGTAAAATATCAATACCGGGACAATTATTACACGGATAGAAAGAGAAAGATGAGTAGTACAATGAACAGAACATCTGAAGAAAATAATACTATAAATGAATTATATGATTATCGAAATTTGTTTGGTTTAAAAACATTTTGGTGAAAAACATGTTATGAGAAACAAAATATTATATGAAAATTTTAGCGAGCATTAAAACTGGCGAACCGACTGGTCGCCAAAGGCGGCTAGTATATATATATATATTTCAGTTTTTTTAAAAATTCTATTAAATATCGCATGGAATTTCTGCCAATTATAGATTTATAATCACTATAAGTGATTCAAATGGATGATAAAAGGCTTAATTAACGAGGTTTATTCTATATAACGGCCATCAACTGAATTTCTTTTTTAATTTTTTATTATTCTGAATATTTAATGGAAAATATTTTTTTTCATTTTCTTATCTCTTATAAGTTATATTTTGTTTTTGCGTCTGTTTTTATAATTTCATTTGCGTGGCTAAAAAATACGTAAATAATAAAATAAATTCAGTGAACTTTCGAATTATCTTCCAAATTCATTTAATTTTTAAATACTATTTTTTTGGTTATACAAGTTTGCCACATTCAATGACGCTCTAAACACGCTTGTTTTGGGGATGAGGTTTTTGGCGTCAACAAAACTCCATAGGCGAAAAATAAAAATGTTATTATCTGCACGAGCATCTCAAAAAAAAAATCAGCTTTTATTAGCGCGTCGCCATCGCATTTACAAAAGCTCTGATTTTTAAAAAAAATAACTTAATGATTACCATAAATAAAACCTAGAAAAATGTCATCTTGAGCACGTGATTATATGAAATGAACTAAATAGGAAATGTGATATTTTTTTAAACAATAAATGCGAGATAAAAATTTTTTGAATTCATTTGCAGTACTAAAGTGGCTCATTCAATGAAACCATTAAAAATGTATAAAAATTTAATTTAACTTGCAGGAGCAAGTGGTGCTTGGACGTTCAAGAAATGATGTTCTGGCATGATGCATTGAAATATGCATAGCAGATTTCATTTTAATCTTTTTTTAAATTTGAAATATTTTCAGTTTATCTATTGTTGTACAAATCTATTTGTTTTAAGTGTTTACGTGTCTTGTTTAAAAAATAAATAAATAAATCTTTACAGTTCGTTTCGAACTCTTTGTTTATCTGTTTCACTTTGAAGCCTGAATGCATGGATCATTAAGAACGATATGTGTATTGAAATTCTATTCGCTGAAGGATACGTCTATTATCCTCGGCGGGACTCATTGAATTCAGTGAAACAAACGACGCTTTGATTCAATTAGCTCTTGTTTCGTTTGGATCTTTTTATCATTCCTCAAGCGTCGTTACTCGTTTTCTTTTTGCATTAGATAATTGCGGGCAGCTGTATTTATTGTGTTAAATTTCCCTTTCATTAAATTTAACTTCTCCTTGGTGACAGTCTTTTGACTTTTTAACAACTCCGTTACTATGGCTACAAAATATTCTTAATATTTATTCCAGCTTTTGTGTTAAATATATTTTTGTTCCCCAAAGTGCTGTCTTCAAACATTTCTCATTAGTGTTTTTGGTTCAGTCTTTACTTGATACTCAGATCTACGGTCAACTAATTGTTCTATTGTTTTAATTGGATTCTTTTTAAGCTTTAAGATAGATATCTTATCTTATTTATCTGTAAAAGTAGTTTGTTTCTCTGTAAGTGACTTTAAAGATATGGGCTTTAATTGTAAAGTGAGAAATACTTTGTTTTAGTTCCTGTACAAACTTTGTTTTAACTGTCATTTATGTATGAATATCACCTATTTAATTGCTTTCTGTGAAAATAGGGTAAAAATCAAAAATGAAACCACAACTGTATTATGTTATGTATTTCCTTTTGTTGTAAAAACTGACGCAATTTTTACCTGTAAAGACTAAATTAGTCGCAATTTACAAAATTAACATTAAAAATGAAAGTCCTTTCTTATTTTTGTGTTTGTTTTGTTTTTATTTAAATGTGTTTTTATTGCTTAACATTCAATTAGAAAAGCTGTGCCCTAAAATTTTCAGAATTTTGAATAATAATAACTAACAGGCTTTACATTTAATTTGAAACTTATTTAAGGGGCCAATTATCAGTAGAAAAAAATCATTAATTTTCAAACGAAACAATTGTAAAATTTGAAAATTTAACAATGGAATATTCATATACAATTACATTATTTCTAATCTTCAAATAATTTCTTTAAAATTTTAAAGGGTTTTTGTTTTGCTCTGTTTGTTTTTATGGCATTAGAAAATGCTGTGGTGGCTGTCTTTTAACATTCTTACAGAGTTTCTGTATACATTTAATTGTTATAATTATAGTTTTTCCCACTAATTCTAGAAATTTTGATAGTATCATTAAAATTTTAATGTCAAAATGTTCAGAAAAAAAATCTAATTTTTTTTTCAAAACGAATAATTTAGTCTTTATACCTCTTAAACCTAACTGTACTTCAAGCGTTAAAAAAATTACGGTGTTTTTTTATGCAATACATTTAAATTAGCATTAAATCTTTAAATTCTAAAACAAAACTTCAGTAAGACAGTAAGTCTTAATTTTATTTGAAATTCTAAATGTTATACTTCGCC
Organism: Argiope argentata; assembly: GCA_026289955.1. Lineage (NCBI taxonomy): Eukaryota > Metazoa > Arthropoda > Arachnida > Araneae > Araneidae > Argiope > Argiope argentata. The sequence continues at coordinate 1,283,083 of JAOUZG010044950.1, read as the reverse complement.
TGGCTAGACTTCTTTTCTCGTCACAAGCATCCTAAACATACTTTGATATTTCCAAAACATATATTGTGTCCAATACTAATTCACCCGTGTTGTTTCCTGCCAGTTTCCGAAGTCACATCTGCTGTAGTTACCAGCATTTATTACCAGTTAATTTTGTGGAGAAAATGGATTAACTTTTCAAATCCTTTTGCAGATATCGATGGCATTTGATTACAATAATTTATCAATATGATAAAATAAATCTGAAAAGAATCATCTATTGGTTAATGGCCATCTCCATTAAATGATTTATAACCTTTCCATTTCCCAACCACAAAATGGGCAACTTAATTACGACTCCCACATTTCAATTAAACCCGAAAGGAATTATGCCTAAATTGCTTCGCTGACTGCCGCCCAAACGTAATCTCGCCTCTAATCCCCCCTTTCCTCTTACCTGAATGTAAACAAATGCCATTTCCATCCTAGACCGTGAGCGAACAGCTTCCGCCATTGATTTTCCCGTCGACTCCCTTCCCCCTCTTTCCCCCAACCCTCTTCCCTTTTCACCTGCTTTTCTAGCGTGGGGGGTCACGGTTGCCGAAAAATCGATTGGGCCACACGAAGGCACAGCTCACGTCTATCGGTGGCAATAGTGACCGAGAACTGCTGAGCAGACGCTTAATTCTTTTTGCCTTCTGGACTCAACTACACGTGATCGTTCGTGTGTTTTTGTATTCGTTTCCAGCAAATCGTTTGGTTCTGCTTCTTGGCGATCTTGAATGTTTCGATCTGAACTGCTTTTACGGCGATTGGCGGTCATAAGCCAGTCTCTGTTTTATGACGGCAGTTTCGAGACGAATTCTGAATAGGGTTTTATTCGTAATGGTGTATTTGTTTTTCCTAGATAACATATCCGATTTGTTTTTTGTTAATATTATAGTTAGTGGCCGAATAAACATTAAATGGGCTGAAAGTTTTTTGATAGGGTTATTCTGATAGGCTATTAGGAGAGTTTTTATAATACTATGATTTATATTCAGGGAACAATTTTTCCAATGATACTTCAAAAATTGTATTATTTTTATATGAGATATTCTTGAATTAGAACAAGTAATTTATTAAATTACTTATTCTATTTCAAGAATACTTCTTAAAATTCTGGAAACTGGCATTAAAAAGGGATTTACAACATGATTGTCATTGCCCTGATCTGATCTGATTATGTTAATCTAAAAATAATATAAAAATAGTATTCTAAGTATTCTTTGTATTTAGAATATATCTTTTCTTTAATACGAAATTATACCAATCAATGTACTTGTTGCTTTTCACTATCGATTACTGATTTCTGTTGTTTTTTATTTATGCATATTCAATCAATTCAACATGTGATTTCTTTTTCTTCAATCACCCTTTCGTTCACCCTTTCAAATTCCAGTGGTATATTTTTCTATCACCTTTGCTTTAAGAAGTCAGTTATTGTTTTAACACATGGTGAAAGAGAATAGGGTTCTACTTTAATGAAAAATTTACTACTTTTATACTGTTCTCGTGTTCCGCTTTGCAACGGAAGGAGGAGTGCAGTAGCTTCTAAGGGTATGGACCCCTGAGCAGCCGTGGTCAGAAGTCTGACTTCTAGCTCACACACGTTACAAACCCTTTTTACGGGGAGGACTTCATTCATGCATTTCTGTCACTTATCCACAAATCTTAATTTCGATCTGGAACAGAGAACGATCACCTCTGATCCAATACCCCCAGGGATATTGCTCTCGACATGGAGGACTTTGTGACCACGACAAATTTAAGGTTAGCCAGCGTTTTCGATCTAGTTTTTTTTAAAAAAATTCCCTTAGCGACTAATTTTAGACAATTTATTGCCCGTTTTAGTTTAATAAATTTTTTATCACTATCCCAACATCTAGAAATGAATAGGAAATTTAAAACTAAGCAGTGATAAAATGAAAAGAAACGATACGAAATATTATCTAATTCATTGCAAGATACGTGATTATATTTTTTCAAAAAAATATTTAAAAAATCTCGATTTGCAATGAGTCAATAAATAGTCCATATCCTTCAAACATTATATTTGTTAGAAAAATGATATACCGATTACTATACTTATTAAATACGTATATACTCTTTTAATAGATGAATAAAATGAATAATGAGAAATGTAATTAAAATTTAATTACCTACTATTGAATTTTTAAAAACCTGAAACAAAAAAGCGACGATAATTTTCTTTGATCTCAATTAATATTTTTATAATAAGCACCACTTGATTTAAGACCTTCAATTATTGAATTCTTCCGCCTGATTTTGTTGTTGTTGTTAATATTAAACTGATGGTGGTATGTTCTTCACTAACTCAGGCCGGGATAGCTCGATTAATAGAGCATTGGACTTCTATTCCTTAGGTTGCGAGTTTGAACCTCGGCGGCAGAAGATTCTCCGTGTGTGTGTTGACTGGCGCTCGTTAAATAAGTCGTGGATACAATGTCCTCCATGTCGAGAGTAATACCAATGGGGGTTCCGGGTCGGTGGTAATCGTTCTCTGTTCCAGGTCCAAATTACGATCTGTGGATGAATAAATGAAAATGCAAGAATGAAGTCCTCCCCATGAAAAAAGGTTGTGACGAGTGTGTTGCTAAAGTCGTACTCTTAGCCCTAGCTGGCTCTGCTTGAAACAAGAGACGCACCCTCGGCTTATAAATCGTTGACTACGTCAGCAAGAATGTCAATGGCAATTAGAATTAGTAACAACAACAAAATCTTCATTAACTCTATCAATTGTTCAGAAGTAATAAAAGTTTTCTTGAAGTTTTGCCGTTAACTCGTATGAACCATAAACTTTTGATTCCATATTTTGAGTACGGTTATTTGTTCATATTTTTTGTTCAAGCACAATACCTTGCTGTTTGTGACCCCAAATATCTACGTTTTTACTCATTTGTTGTTTCAATAGTTTTGCTTTACTATTCGGGCATTTGACTATTCTAAATGAAATAATATTTTTGACATATTTTTAGCTTATCTAATTTAGAAATTGCATTATGCTTTCATATCGTTCTTTCTCATATGTTAAAAAAAATGGGGTTGTGTTTGGGTGTAAAATAAAATACGCAGTAAACAATAAATAAGTAATTTTCATTACTCAGCTCCAATTCTAAGTTGCGTAAGACAGATAACAAACAGTTGAAAAGATGACACTTATTTAACAAAGCTGTCCGTCGTGAATCACATGAAAATAAATGAAGGGTTTTGTGGTTTCTCCTCATTGTTATAATAAAGTCCCTGGAGACGAGAAAGGTCGGTTTACATGTCTCTTCTGAATGATATCCTCTGTGGTGACTTTTCTTCATAATGAGCGCTTTCAGTAACATCTTTGTTATCGATACAGGAGTAAGAAATAAACCTTACACTTTTGTGCGGATTAGATTGTCCTCATTAGGAGTTCCAATAACTGCAATCTGTAGTCGTATACATGGTTTCATATTTCAAATTGTATTTCGCTGTATTTCCGTGATTAATTTTTATTTCGCATAAAAGTTATTCGCATTGGCTTCAATTTATTATTCTCAATTTAATTATTTGTTTACCTTTTCGTTGTGGGATTGGGCAGCTATATATAAATATATATAGACGACTGTGCTAATGAATTGGAACTATGAAGTTTAAAAGTGTTCATGCGTGGAGGAGATTAAATTTTAGGGCATTGACCCTTAATAAAGAAGAACGCATGTATAAATTCTTCCACTAACGGTTTACAGTTTGTCAGTTATATTTTTAATTCTTGAAATTGAATTTAATCAGCAGTTAAAATCGGCTATGTATACATTACAGAGTTCATACTTGTTTATTTCTAGCAGTTATTTACAATTTACTGCGAAAAAGATAATAATCGCACTGAAAATAAGAATAATTTAATACATCATTTAAGATGTGATTGTTTTTCTTTTTTAAAATTCTGTATATTCTGATTGTATTTGTTCCTTAATTCTAAAATTTTTGTCTACATATATATAATCAAATATGAAACAAAATACACAAAATTGCTAAACCTAATTCCCTAATAAAAAGTATTGAATCTATGAGATTAATTCATTTTAAGAAATTTTATTTATATAATATTTAAATTTGAAATTCTGAATTAATTTCTCAAGTTATTGGTTAAAATCCATTAATCTCTTAGATTCAATGCTTTTTGTTAGTGAATTATGTTTAACAATTTTGTGTATTTTGCTTTATATTTTACCCTACTAAATTCTTTCAAAATGAAAATACACCTTAACACCTTTAAAGATGATAAAGTATTACAGTAGAATCAAGATTTATAATACTATAGACACTGTAACAAGTATGTAAAACACCTGTTTGTTTTTATATTCCTTTTTTCATTATTGCTTGCCTTCTGTTTTGATATGATCGCTAGCAAAGGTTTTAAGAATAAATACCTGCAAATAGAGAATAAAAGCCTACTAGATTTTTTTAAATATATTTATTGGAAAATAAAATTAAATTTTTCAGTACTTTGTAGTAATATTACGAATAAAAATGAATGTAATAATAATAACTAAAAAATTGTATTGTTTCTTTTATTTAATTTCTCTTGTTGTCGTTTATGTAAATATGTAATTTTATTGTCGATTTTACATTCGCTTCTGCGTGTGTTCGAGTTTTGAAACTCTGTTCAATAGAATATTTGAATATTTTCAATTAAATTATTATTTAATCATATGATTTTTTAGTTTGATCCTATGACAGTTCAAACTAAATAAAAGACCACTGATAATAAGCTTAAGCAAAACTAATTACAAGATTTCTTAAAAATTATAATAATTAATTCATTTATTAAAGGTTAAGAACCGGAAAAAATAAAATTACATATAAAAGTTATTGTATTTAAAAGAAAATAATATTTTTGTCAAAATTTGATGGCAAAGATAAAATTTACTAAAACGTGTCATTCAGTTTTTATTGCATTCACTATGCAATAAAAACAAGGGTTATTGAAAAAAAGAAAATTATTGAAAATTTCATTAAAAATCAAAGCATGTTGTGAATGTAGTAATAATTTTAATTTTTTAATGCAAAAATTCTTAACTTTATTTAAAAAATTAGTTTTTAATTTTTTATTTGGATAGTTTTTAGATATTATTATCCCGGATTGGTCAAATTTTTCAGAGTAAATTTTCAGATGCACTAAAATCCATGTTCGGCTATGAAAATATTATTTCCATGACATATATTCATTAAGATCCATGACTAGTTTCCATGATGGATATATTCATTAAGATCAATGACTAGTCTCTATGGTGGATATGTTCATTAAGATCCATGACCAGTTTCCATGATGGATATATTCATTATGATCCATGACCAGTTTCCATGATGGATATATTCATTATGATCTAATTATGCAATAAGGAGACAACTTCAAACTACACATTTCGAAAGTACCCATCCTCCTCTTAAAATATTAGAGAAGAAAAGTGATAATTCATTATTTTAAATTCATTTTAACGTTATTGATAATCTTTTTATGCAGTTGATTGCAATTTGTTTAATTTTGAAAGATAGACTTATTGGGAATTATTCTCAGTTGTGAAATTAACGTCCATAAAAGCGTAGTCCTAATTGCAATCATACTTATACGGCTGTATCTGTATCAAAGATTGGGTCATATATCAAGGATAGTCAGACCGGTTTTAATCCATCAAAAAGGGCTCTATGCTTCCAAATGTTAGTAATGCAATAATTTACCTAATTATAAACTTTATCATGGTCTGTATTATTTGGATTGTCAAAAAATCTGCGATGTATGGTTAAAAATCAAAGGCAGTGTATGAATATGACACCCTCCAGGCCTTAACAATAAAACAAACTTTCTATGGAGAAACAATTTTAAATGTTTTAATTTTTTTCTGCATTGAAATTAATTAGCCTTTAAAAGGCTTTTAAAAGAAAGTTAAAAGTAATGAATGAAATGAAAGAAATTTACGTTAAGCAGTTAATTGAAAAACAAAACAGTTTATAAATCTTCCATACATAAATAAAACTTACAATAAGATAACTTAGTTTTCCTTCTTTCAGTTCATAGTTGGCATTTCCTAATCCTGTCACTAAGAAACAACTGGTGGTTGTTGATGGCAGCGATTTTTTATATATAAAAAGCGAGGTTATTATTTAATCATAATCGATCTATTTATGAACCAATGCAATTAACGGTCTGCAAACAATTGCATTACTTCACAATTACTTTAAAGTATCCAGCACAATGAAACGATTAATCGATTATTTGATCATTATCGAACATCACTCGGTTTTCTTGCCTTTAGCAAAAGTAAGATCGTCTTATAGATGAAAAAACTGGGACGTTCATAATTCATTGACGACAAGTGTAATACTTAAGAATATGCAATCAAGATAAACAGAAGTTAAGAGCAACATTGATATTGACGCCCGGGTTCTTCTGTTGACTTCGGCAACGGAAGATGTGTTCTCGGGAATTTTTCTCGCTTGTAGAACATGTTTTATTAGTTTGCGAAAATTTACGACGAGATTATTTAGATTAGTTACGGTAGTAGCTTCGGGAGCTTGTTTGTGAAGCATCGGTGGTTTTACGTTACGGGAAACCAGTGGCTTGTGATGCGGGACCGCGAAAATATCTCATAGATTAAAGCTATCTATTTTGTGTTCTGAAAGACTCATTAGAGGAAGAAAATATGTCATCTATTTTTACTTTTTCTTTTCTGCAGAGATAAAAATTTTTCTTCTTCTCCATAGAGGTGAAGGTACTTACTTTTAACTCAGATGAAAGGTTTAGTTTTTATTATCGTATTGTCTGTAACTTATTGGACAGCGAATACTGATCGTAAGTAGAATTCACGTTCGATACAGTCTTGGTATTGTAGTTAGGATATAACCAATTCCATACTGAAGATGAGCTATTTGATGAAATCAGCGAACCCTTGATGATACGAAAGATTCGCTCTTAATATACAGGATGAGTACAAATGATAGACCCTATTTTAACTCTTTTGCACTCCGATAGTGCCTCTGACTCACCATTCAAGATTGTGCGCCCTTTTGACGTTTTGTTTATTTATTTTTCAAATTTAATTGTTAAAAACGCCTACATAATAGTTAAAAGGTGTAGATTAATTTATCAAAGAAATTCGGCTTAAAAGAATTATTTTTCATGGCAATATACAAATTTTTGTATTATGTGAATAATTTTGCATCTAATTATTTATCGGAGTGCAAAGGGTTAAAAATGATATTTTCGAAACTACTGCACGTATTACAATAAATGGTATAAGAATTTAAAGGGAAATGTATCAAGTTTTCTTTCTGTTACAAATTAGCGATGTGCGATCCTCTTGTTATACCTCCAATATATAAACCATCTCGTTCCAACCATTTTATTTTGTCTGTTACCTTTGATATGACCTCCACAAAGAGAAACCATTGAGGCCAATACATTGTTTGTGTACCACCAACGATGAAAATACTACCAGAACTTGAAGAATGCATTTGTGTAGCATTCAGAACCATTGACAGAGTGATGTTACAAAATGTTTGGAACGAACTGGATTATAGATGGGACGTATGCCGTGTAACAAGAGAGTCGCACATTTGTATCTGGAAAAAATACTTCTTATATATATCTTTAAATTTATGTATCACTTTTAGTAATGTGTGCAGTAGTTTCAAAAATAAGATTTTTTTAAAAATTGGGTCTATCATTCGTACTCACCCTGTATTTTCTAGCTTACCATTCACTTCTCCCTTGCACAAAGTATATTCCAGGATCAAGACCGCAAGATTCAAGGCACCAGCACACTGAATGTTCAGATTATATGTTTTCTGGTAAAATATGTAAGTTACGATGAAATTTGGCATTGAATGTACTTGACAGCTTTTCCCCTTGCTATACCGTTATACAAAAAGGTTTGAGGTTTGTTTCTAGTAGTTCAAATAGTCATTACAAAATCAAGATTTTAATTTAATAGCGGAAAATAATAAAAACTACAAGAAGCTGTTCCTTTTATATTTTATTTGTTTTCTTATAATAAAAAAATTAAATTTGCATCATGCGGCACTCTTTGTAAATAATCCTGTTGCTGATTTTATGGTTACCATTTTTAAAGTTTAACAGCATGCGTTATGCTGGTTTAACTTCTTTCAAAATTTGATATTATTATGAAATAGACTTTTGAGCGTAGAAACCTTTATTTTCAGTTTTGTGTTCTTACTCTTTTATGCGAAAAGTTGCTGGCCAGAAATTTCTTTTTCACTTTGAATGGGGGGGGGGGAATGGAACACTTATTATATTAAAGCAAAAACCCATTCTCTGTTCCTTTTTTTCTGAAAGAAAACAAATCTTTTCTCTTTTCCTCCGTAGTTTCGAAAAGTGAGTTCCGTAATTCCATCCACCATGGCTATACTTTTCTTTTGTTTTCTAAAGAATGAATTTTGTTCTATTTAAGAGCGCTAGCTTAAAGGGCTTCATGTAATACCCAATTACTCTTACTACGTTAATCCTTGCAATTAAAATAGTTAATTGCATGATATTCCTTAATCTGAATTGGATAAAGCAACAAGTTTTTAGTGTATTTTGTGACTGATTTGAACTGGTTAATACTGTATCAACTTAATGGGTTTGGGTTTGTTTGTTTGTTTGCTTTGACGAAAAATATCCAGACAAATATCAGATATCACATTATTTATCTTGCATTAAAGAATTTCCCCTCACTTGAATACATTCATTTCGTGATAAAAAAAATAACTTTCTTTATTCCATAAGACTATTCATATATCCGTCAATGACTATAAATATGTAGTGCTGGATATTTTTGAATGTGGTTTAAATTTATTTATGAATTTTTCTTCCGTTCACCCTTTAAAACACATTTTTTTTGTTTTATTATATAGTTAGCTTCCTTACGAACACTTATACTTCATTGTTGCGGAGATCCTTTTAAATTTATGCACTCCTCATTTTTATTTATTATCTCCAACTTTTTTTTCTTCAGAGTCTACAGTCTTCAAAGATACATTTGAATTCTCGACAGTGTTGAAATCCTGAACTATCTCAAAATGTTTTGGTCTGCTCTCTTGTGGCAGTTGTTGATTATCAGAAAACTAATGAGTGTACTAGTTAGCATAGCTAATTTTGTTCATGCAGTATTAACCAACCATGCAGTACTACCAACATTGATGCTATTGGTTTACACAAATTAATTGGCTTTTATGAATCACTTCTTATATAAAAATGTACGATTTTAAAATCTGGACATTCTGGGTGAGTAACAAACCTGAAAGCTGTTGAATAAAATTGCCGAAATCGGTTCAGATAATAAGGCTGGGGATTCTGCTCAAGTTTTATTTTGCGATGTAATTTCTAAACTTGAGGATGATGGATGCAAACAAAGATAGATGATATATCTAAACATCACGAGTTTTCTGATGAAATAAAACTTTTCAAAATTGATAACATAGTTGTGTTGATAGGCAGTTTTTTTTTCTGATTATTTTAAATGTGAAGATGATTTATAATTCAACCGAAACCATAAGAATTATGTTTTTTTTTCTTTCAAAACTTTGGAATAATTAAAAATTAATAAACAGGAGGGCTGTAAAATTTATTATTTTTTTTTATGATTCAAGAATTGCGATTAAATCCCTAGTCTTTGATTTACTACTTTTGCCGAACTTTTTAATCAGTTGATTCTGAGAAATATCGACTTTGAAAGCTTTCTGTTAAACCATTAGACGAAGTTACTGGAAGTCATTAACCTATATTATTTTATTGAGTGTCATAAAAGTTTGTGAGAAAAAAGTACTAAATCTTTGTGATATAGTAGCCGTAAATAAGTATTAATTCTTAAATAAGAGGCATAAAAAATCGGATTTTTTAAGAATAATTTATACTTTATTATTATCATCATCATATAATTTCATCTGACGAATTCTTCGTTTAATGCGAGGAAAGAAAAGCAATTAAATCACGTTATGGAAGTTTAAAATTATTTCTGCCTATAAATTAAATAGCTTAGTGCCCTTAACTAATATCTCTTTTTCTGTTATTTTTTTAATTGATTTCCCTTATATATACTTTATTTCTTCTGTTGTTATTTGTATTATATTTTCTTTATTTGGATTCTAGTAAAACAATGATAGAATTTAAATTTTAAAGCTAGAAAATTTTATTTCATTACTATGTGTCTACAGATTTAGTATTAAAGATATGTCAGTTATTTTGTATTTCAGAACAGCATGTAGCTTGTATAAATTGTTCTTATCTGTGGAAATAAATTCAAATAAGAATAGTGGCATAATAAATTATAAAACGTACTTTGCACTTTTCCGCGAAAATATGGATTGCGATGTTTTTATAATCAAATTTTATCATTCTTGAGATTAAACTTCTTAATTTACTTTTAAATAACAATTGTAAAATATTTTAATATCTAAAATATAAATTTATTATATAAATGTAATCATTCTATTGTTCAATTCATCATATTTCACTTTTCAGTATTTATATTAGGCACAATTAATTTCATGAAGTTAAGCTTTAAAGTTCCAAGCCTATGTCATGTCTGATAAAATAATCCAATCAAATTAGTTAAAATTATTATATTTTTAATTAGCTATCCCATCAATGAATTGAGCAATTAAATGGAAAAATTAATGGAATTTAAAATTTTAAAAGCAATTTATAGAAATGAAATCTCTGTACTGTATTTATATGCATTATTTAAGAAAACATATTTTTAAAAGATTTAAAAACGGTATGTATTTATTTAAATTTCATTTTGTAAATATGGGAAAATAAGGTATAATTTACATAAAAAGCATGATTTATTGAAAGGAATTTTATTAAAGTTCTATAAAATAAGTTAATTGCTTTTTATTCAACATACTGAACGAATAATTTGTCAGATGAATTTATGAGATTATAATAAAAGGAAATATAAATTATTTCAGAAATGATGCATTAAAATACGAATTGCTCTTGATAAATATTGTTCTCGTGTTACGCTTTTTAACGGAAAGAGGGGTGCAGTAGCTTCTGAGGGTATGGGCCTTTGGACACCCGAGGGCATAAATCTGACTTCCAGCTCACACTCGTCACAAAACCCTTTTAATGGGTAGACTTCATTAATTCATTTACGGATCGTAATTTAGATCTGGAACAGAGAACGATCACCTCTAACCCAATACCCCAAGTGGTATTACTCCCCACTTGGAGGACTTTGTGACCATGACAGATTTAATATGCGCCAGCCACCACGCACACACACACGCGCGCGCGCGCGCGCGCGCGGAGAGTCTTCGGTTGGCGGATTTGAACTCGCAGCCCAAGGGTTACAAATACAACCCCCTTCCAACCAAACTATCTCGGCCCTATTTCTGTCTTCTAATCGATTGAAATTTTTGCTGTGTGATATTTGGTGTTAAAAAAAGGAGAATAATTTGTTTTAATATCTGTGACATTAGCTCGCTTTAATTGATAGTTGCTTTCTTTAATGATACCTCATATGTTTATTTATGAATTGTTCCGATTTTTAAAGCATATAATGAGGCATACTTATCCATTTCTATGATTTCAACAGGCTTTTTTTTAAAACGCATACATAACTTAACCACTTCCTCTTTCTCATAGTTAAGTTTCACCTTCATTCTCTCTCTCGTTTCGTGTGTGATATTATTAAATGCAGTTAACTATGAAATAAAATTTTCTTTCCCAATTTATTTCATAAATAATCCAAAAAATTGTTTTCCTTAAAAAAGGGTTTCTGAGAAGTAGTTACGATTTTTGATTTCAACTATGAGAAACGTAATTACGAAAGATTTTCGAGTAAATAAGTTCTAGGTATTTTTGAATTTTTAGTTACTATGCATTTGTTTACGAAACAAAACATTTTCACTGAAATCTGATGTTAATGCCGAATACAGTTACTGGAATCTGTGTGCTGAAAAAAAGATTGAATTATCATTATGAGTAGACTATACATGACAATGCCTAGTATGCTGGTTTAAAGGAGTTTTACGTATATAATCAGTAGAAAATTAGTTTAGAACAAAAATATGATTTTTTTTGTTCTAAAAATAGTTTTTGAATTGTTTGAAAACCATATTATGTGTAACTTTAACTTACGATTTGCGTGGAGTATTGTTTTTCCCTCGGAACCAAAATGCTGTGTCGGCATTTTTTTTTTTTTTAATTGTGGAAGTTTAAAATACTTTTTCACTGTCTCTCTTTTCTGCTTTCTGCCTTCCTATTCAGCACGTTACACCGTTCTCGCGGAAATGCAATCAAGGTTGACGCAGTTATTGAACTCAATAGCGACTTCAGACATACTTATGTTTTGAAAGATAAATATCAAATAGATTTCTTTACATAAAAACATGGAGAAAATTTTGAGCAATATTTTATGTAATAAAAATTTGAATAATGAGGAGAAATAAGCAATAAAAAAAGGGAAAAATAAAGGAAGGGAAGGTTATGTTTGTTCAGATGTCGTCCTCGTCATCTCACTGTGGCTCGAAATTGCGAGATCTATCTTAAAATAGTCCTAGTGTTTTAAAAACGGAACTTTAACGTAACTGAACTAAACTAAGTCGTTAATAATTCTAAAGATTACTATAAAAAATTTTTTTTAACATTTTGAAATAAATCCAACTCATTATATTCGATTCGGCGCTTTATAAACAATTCTAGTAAATTAGCATAAAGCTAAGTTTCCTCCTCTGACAATTACAGTAAAAAAATTATTTTTATTTTATTTAATCTTCGTTTTATTCGTTTTAACATTAACATCGTATTATTTCGTTTTAACATTTTATTGAAAGATTTGATGAATAAGATTGATTGCATATACTTGTCTTTACGAGGTTTTTTTTTTTTTTTAATTTTGCATTAGTAGTTTTTCAGTCATTATTTTTAACTACTTAATCATTGTGAAGAGTAGTATTACTTCAAAATTCTCTATTTGAAATAATCGTTTTAAATTTAGACACATACGTTTCTTTTGTGTTCTTTCAAATTCAATACTTACAGGGAACCTGTGAAGAAAAGCTAGTAAAATACGACTCCTTTATCAGTGTTTGAATTTTCATTTATTTTTACATATCCTCAATTTAGATACGTACTGTTAGTCTTAACGATATATTTAATATTATTGATGCATAAGAATGAAATTAAAATAAAATTAAAAAATTCATTAATAAAAATAGAAAATAAAATAGGCACTTTTATTAAAATATTAAAGAATATTAAATATTTTATTTCAAAAAACAGAAATGTCGTAGTAAATGCTAGATGCTGATAGAAATATCCTAAATTGCAATTGTGTGTGTGTGTGTGTGTGTGTGTGTGTGTGTGTGTGTGTGTGTGTGTGTGTGTGTGTGTGTGTGTGTGTGTGTGTGTGTGTGTGTGTGTGTGCGTTTTAATTCTGAAGCTATTATTAACATGTTGTATTATCATCTTGAATACTGAACTATAAAAAAACTATCACTCAAAAATTAACTTAAACATTCTTTAATATTCACTCTTTATAAGCTTGAAAATAGATAAATAAAAGTTTATATTTATTGTGATCAACTTTCTTGTGTCTATGCTTTATTAAATATTGATTTTAATTATTATTCTATCAAATATTGGTTGTAATTATGTTTTCAAATATTGATTGTAATTATTTATGTATTTTAATTTTTTTTTCTTGTGCAGGTGGTATATCTCGTGAACCTAGTCTCGCTTTCCCTCCTCCTGACCCTCCCACTTCGCCATCGCAGCTTTACGCTCTTCTGTTGCAACGAAATATCAGGTAACGGAATCTAGAATATAGAAATATTTATATATATTCTAAATATTGTTAATTATAGATTTATGATGTCTATAAATAATTGGCATCTTATGACCAGGGCACCTTTCAACTTGTATGCATAGTAAACTCATTCTAATCCGACATTTGTTACGCCGACACTCTTACTTATCCGGAACGCCTGTTGGAATGTGTTATTTGGAGATTAAAATTAGAAACTTGTCTTTCGTATCAAATTTGTGATAATAGTGTTAAAAAATAGTAAAAAAATATTAAAAATAGTATAAAATAAATAGTAAAAAAGCATGAAACAAAAAGTAAAAAAATAGTAAAAATAATATGAAATAAATATTTAAAAAAGTAGTATGTAATTTGTATATTTAACGTGCTCCTATTCCAACAATTTACTATAATGTCTTTTCTCTCCCCCCCCCCACATATATTTTTCCCACACCCCGAAAATCCACGGTCTCGTTTAACACACGTAGAAAATTTAGACCATCGATCCGCCAACAACGCGCCAAGCACGCCACATTTCATTTTGGTGGCCAAAATCCTTTAATGCTTTTGAATACGTCGTGAACCAATTTTGGCGCATATGCGATCTATTGGCGACAGTTTTTTGATTTGGTGAAAATTATCGACGGCTTAATATGTAAGTACCAAAAATTTATAATTGAATAATTCAGTGATGTTTATTTGCTTAATAATCTGGATTTTCTCTGGAATTGGACAGGTGTCCAGCCCCATATACGGGACATTACAATGAATCTAATATATTTATAAAAAGGAATGCATGCCTATCTGCATGTCCGAATAATTTTATTCTATTTGCAATTGTAAGATTTTTCGCATAGTTGATCATAAAAAATTGACCTCGAATTTTAAAAATTTATGTCAAATTTTTCTATTTAACGTTTTTTATTGTTTTAACTGATTTCATTTCTCCTGTAATTAACTTTAATATCACCTTTAATATCACCTTTAATGTTTATAGAAAAACACTGATGCATCATTGAAAAGAACAATCAGTTATTTTCTGATGTTTTTTTTAATGTTTCAATAATAGTTATAATTTTTAATAACATAAATGTGAGAAATTTTTAAAAAGTAGTCTTTTCTTTTCCTACGAAGAATTTTAAAATTTAAATTTTGTTACCGCCATTTTCTTACTCTTATCTTTATCAGTTTTGTAAGTTCATTATTAGTTCATTTTTCATTAAAATAAAAATTATCAAAACAACTTTTTGTATTGATTTTTAGTTAACGGTTTTCCTGGTGACGTCAAAGATGGTCGTCACTGATCCGCGGCGTTGATTTGGCAAAGAGCCAAATCAGAAAATCAAGAATCATAAAAATTATTTTTATATAATTTAGATTCTTATTTCATCATTTTTGACAAAATTTTCCAATTCCGTTTTACCTTTCTTCTCGCGTCTTCATTTTAAGTTACTTATTTCGATTTTTATCGTCTGCAGTTCACAAGATATCATTGTAAAGAGAAAAGAATAATAAATATGAAAAATCAATATTATTGTCGTTTCGTTTCCGCAACTTTGTTTTATGTTACTTATTCTACCAACTACAACCAATTAACTGTAAAAGCTAATGCACGCATTTAACGATGTATTTTTTATATTATAAACTTTATTAGAAAAATTAAACCACTATTTTTTTCCTATGTTTTATTATTGCTAATCCGTTTTTATTATGGAATATAATCATTTCAGTTTTTCTCGGCTAATCACACGCATTTAAAAGCATTCCTCAAAAAAAGTTAAATTCATAAAAATGTTAATTAATTCTTAGATCCTGCAATTAATTTGCATTTTCTTTTATGTGCGTGGTGGTGTTGGTGAGGAATTTAATAGGAGAAATTCTTTTAGACTGTGATGTTCTTTTTCGTGTTAAGTAACTTCTACCTTGATTTGGAAGATTTTTTGTCACATTTTTTGTGACTCCAGTTAGTTTCATTTTTTAAAACTTTCTTGAACAAATTATTCGCATTCTTTGATGCATAACTGCCTTGCGTTATTTTGTATGAAAATTCATTTAAATTCTTAATAATATCAAGTAAAAAAGTCAGTTTTGAATTACAGTTCAGTTCATGACAAAATGTGAAATGAAAATAATTGAAAGAAGGAAAAAATACTGCTCACATTCTCGAATTAAATGTCATAATTAAATATTATAAAAAATTACTAAAGAATGCCCTTAAATTTATATATGTAACAGAAGTTTTCTAATCCGGATTATTTTACAGATTGTGGCCAATAAATCTTTAATGGCTTAAAGAAAACTTTATAAAATAAGAGATCAAAATTATGGCATCTAATTTGTGCATTTCTAAAACAAGAAAAAGCAGTAAATAAAATTATAAGCAGTAAAAAAATTGCTGTAAAAAGTAGAGAAATATTACAAACATCCTTTTAATTAGAAATATATTAAATAGAATTAAATGGTTGTAGAAATTTAAAAATAATAAACTCCTCTTGAAAATAAATAATAATTTTTCATGCTTAAACTATTAATAAAGTTTTGTAATTTATAAATCATTTTTTAAGAATTACTTAAGCATTTCATTAGTCTCTAATACACATATAAGTGGGCAAATTCTACTTATTCTAAGTTACATTTTAACCAACAGCTATGATTTGAAAATACCACCGATTTCAAGACGGAAAGATTTTCCATTGCAATAAATTTTTATCCTTTCTGAAATCGAAAGCTCTGCCCTGTCATCTTACGAAATAAATCACCGGTTCATACGAATACGTGACTGGAAACACGTCCTTTTTCTGGATGGAGTGAGGAGTGTTTGAAATTCAAATATATGCGATGAAAACATGCCGGCCGTGCGGAGAAAACTCGGAGGATTCCTCGAGGATTGTCGGAGAGGGCTTCTTCCAGTGGAGCTGTGCCAAGAGGTGAAGAACCCTTTCAAGACGAAGGACCGAAAAGAGGGTCAAATCACACTTTGCGCTTGTTACAAAGTCGTTTAAAAATAGCCCCCGACTATTAAAAATTAATAAATAATGCTCTCACTGTTTGCTTGATACCTTCATTTAATCATTTGTCTTTTCAAAATTCAGTGTGTGTGTGTGTGTGTGTTTTTCTTTGTTTGTTAGTCTGAGTTAGGACGCGCGCTTCATCGCGTTAATCTTCGTGCAGATCTTGCATGCAGTTAATGACTCCCAACAGCGGAAGAAACAATAGACGCCGTCAATTAACGCTGACTTAGTGCTTCTTCTAAAGAATTAGATGTGTCTATTTTCGCCTATCAGTCTCTTCTTTTTATTTGATATTATTGTTTCCTCTCTTACACGTCTTGTCCCCCAAATTGCGTCTACTTAAAAAATGTAATATATTTCTAAATATTATTATTTTCTTTTTATGATTTTATGCCAAATAAAAGTATCGTTTCGATCCTTATAAATGTGCTAGACAACATTAAAGGAATAAAATAATTGTAGTGGATACTAAATGTTATTTATTTCTTGTATAATTATTAAAAAACTCACCTTTCCCGTTGATTTTAATTTTTTTATCTGTAATTTTTGCGTATTTATTTTCGTATATTCTCAGAACCTATGGATGTCAATAGTTTTTGAATTAACGGATATTTTGTATTTAAATATTAATGGATTTTATGTATTTAAATGTTTACTAGCCGTCTTTGGCGACTGAATAGCAAGTCCGAAATATAGCCTTGCCTGTCTGCAAACTATCAATTTGGAATGTATTTACTTAAAATTTGTAATTATTAATTGATAGTATTGAAATATATGAATTTAATTGAATTAAACCACCACAAGTTATTGCCCTTGAAAAATTTCTTTAAAAATGAGTTATTTTGAAGAAAAAAGTAAAAGAAAAACCTTTTCTACTCAGAATCAATTCCCCCAAGTCAAATTTTTACCTTAATTTTAACATTGGCAAGTCATATGTGATTAAGTGAAATGTAATTAATTTGACAATGCTATAAACATTGTTACAATTCTGTTACAATGTTTTTTATGATATACTGAGATTACGTATTAAATTAAATTTGGACAATTTATAAAAAAATGACGAAGAAAATGTATGAAAAAGAAATTCAGATAATTAAAAATACAATTTTTTAAGCTTTAACATAGAATAAAAATCATTCTTGGGACATAATATTTTCATAAGGTATCGCTGAAAAACATCAAATATTTAATTCATTTCAATTAATTTATGTGTTAATTAACTACTGGAAAAGTTGAGAGAGACTTCTGCATTTCTTGAAGAACATTTGTGCCAAATCTGATTTAGATTGGAGAAAAAAGCTATAGATTTTTATAGAAAGAGTATGCAAATTTCGCCTTTATACAAGTACATAGAAAATTCCTTCTACTATGTTGTCACTTCACTTCATTTTTGACGATGATTCCAATGAATTTCTTTCGACTCAATCTTTTAATGTATTTATTTCATTAATTGGGTATAAAAAACGATGCGGCTGTTCTCTAAGTTCTTTTGTGCAAATAAACAGCAGGACGCGTTGTTTCTTAACCCTTATTGTATTGTGTAGAAGATTCACATATAATCTGGGATCTTATATTTTTTATCTGAATAAGGACAATATTTGATAAAATTTTACAAATTTTTATATCGAATCCACACAGAAAATTTCATTTCAATTTTTTTTTTTTTTTTGCGTTTTTGCGTTTTTGAATTGGTCGCATTTATATACTTTCTAAAAGGCACAGGGACAGTCAAGCTTTTGACTCATTGTGTTCGAAATTTGATTCATGTTTACTATTCTAATGATAAAATTTTGTCAAATTTCATTAATATTTGCATTTATTTTCTTTTTTTTAGTTAGTTTGCTAGAATTCATGCAGACTGATAGAAACAAAAAAAAAAATTTTATTGACGAAGTTGGCCCAAAAATTGAATTGATCACTTGCGCAAACTCCATCATTCTACTTCTCTACATTTTAAAATTATTGTTTCTGCAAAGAAATAGATGATATTCTTTTTTTAATTTATATATTTGGTAAGATCAGGAAAGAAAAGAAAAAAGGATTAATCAGAAGCTCGAAATCATTTTTGTCTATTACAAATATTATCTTTATGAGAAAATAATAAATAGATAAGTTGCCGTTCAGGCGTCCTGGTCAGAGGTAGCGCATCTTTCTTGTACCTGGGCATTCCGGATTCGAGTCCCGATCAGAGCATAGTTGTCCTGTGTTCTCTCTGTGAGGTGTGTGAATGTACTGTCCCGTAAAAAGGAACTGTGCAAGCGAATGTGATAAGTATGTGTCATCCTCATATGAGATAGAAGTCAGACTTCTGACCTCGGGTGCTCAGGGGTCCATACCCCCAGAAGCTACTGCACCCCTCCTTCCGTTGTAAAGCGAACGCGTCATCATCATCATAAATTGCCGTGTTTTGACGAAAAGAAGGGAATAAAAGGCTTGAATCGAACTCAACATATTCGAAAATTTCTGAAGTGTGAAATTCATCTCAAAGTGATTGGGTTCTTTTGGAAGCTGCCATTAATTCCTCTCACATAGTACTGATATGGAAGTTGGAAATTTCGTTGTCATTTATGGTGTTGTCCTTCTCGTATCATCATGAATTTTTACGATAATTTTCGTCTCTAATAGCCTTCTAGTTGCTTCAGAAACAAGCATTACTTGCAATAATCTCGAAGCTTTTACTCGGAACTGGTAAACAGGTTAGTGCAGAAAAGAACGATTTGTCTTTTGCTTGAATAAGCATTGAGAAAAGTGGAAGCAATCCAGCTTTTCTTTTATTAGCGACTGACTGCTCCGTGCAACTTGTTTTGTTGTTTCTCTGTTGCATTTGTCTCTGCCACATTTCCGTTGCGTTTGTCTATGCTCACAGTACAATGGCGCTTGTGAAACTGTGTAAAAGTCTTCTCTCTGGAAAACTCTGTTTTTTAAGTAACTTGTCTTTCGACTTTTTTTAACTTGTTTTGTGTCTTTATTAAGATCTAAAAGTTTCTAAATTAAGACGTTCCTTTACAGAATTCCCAAACCTTTATACATTTTAATTTAAGTTGATATACCTGTATCCTTCTCTTGATTTAAATATCTTCAGGGATAATATTTTTAATGCAAAAACAAATTTTGTATAAATCATTATAATATGTATTCTATCATATCCTTTTTTATCCCACATCACTTGATGGACTGTTCTTAGACTGTGATGACTCGTTGTATGAAAACGAAGGGCATATCATCATGAAATAACGACTTTAAATCAATGGAGTTCCAAAAGGACGGGAGTTCAAAATCTTACTGTATTCTAAACTCGTCCACGTTAGATGCTAAAAGCTTAAAAATTGATGAAAAAAAGTTGTACAAAGAGAAATTTAATGTTACTAAAAATATAATTTTGAATTTTATGTTGATGTTAAAATATTCTGCATAAAACAATTTGCTCCAAAATTACTGCAGAAAAAAAGTGGCTAATTTCAAATAATTTCTAATTATTTGAATATTTAATTTGTGCACTTTTAAAAGTTGCCGACATTCTTTTTTGTTTTGTCCTAAAGAATATATGTGCATTATTTGTTTGAAATCGGCCCAGTCATTTAAGTGTAGATTTGAATTGTATATACATACATAACCTTAATGATTTTTATTTATCTAGATGAGATCTAAGTAGCTACTACAATTTGGGTGATTGAAAAACGCTTCTTTTTAAGAAAAGTTATTGTTTAGAGAAGTTAAATTCACAAAAGATGAAACTATTAAAAATTGTCCTAATAAATAATAACTCTTTATTTAGAACATTTTGTCATTGTCAGAAAATTAGTAATTCAGTTGCTTTTTAATGAATATAAATTCCTAAATTATTTGTTTACTACAATTTTTTTTTAGTTTAAAACATTATTAACATAGAGAAAAAGGCTGGAAAGTTAATAATGATGCAAAAAATGGATTTTTAATCTGCAGAAGAAAATATACTATTATACTATTTAATTTCAAAATTCTGTATTAATCAGTGTGTTTTCAGTGTCAACTTTTCCATGGGTTATATTTCCATCAGTTATATTTTTAAGTGATAAAAATTCTTGAGGTTAATGTCAGAAATCAGTTCACAAGTCAACTTTGGTATTCATTAAGTAGTGTAAATGAGAAATTGAATTAAAACTTCTTGGTATTTGGAAGTTTCTATTTTTTATTTTTTAAATTTAGTTATAATATGAACTTTTATTCCTTTACAAATAACATTTCTTAAATTTTAATTTCGTTGCTTACAAATCTAATAAAGAGTATGTTTTTTAAAAACTTTATTTGTGCCATTAGGAATTCAAGTTTCCGCGCCATTTTCAATCTCTCTGAAATTTAAAATCTTTTAAAAGGGAGATTACCTATAATGTCTGGTTTTATGTTCATTATCTTCTTACTTAAAATATCAAAAATCAGGTTTGAATTCATCGCAGTTCGCGCATTTATACTTTTAAGGGATTTTTTTAAATCTTTCATTTGTGCAGCTTAAATAAAAAGCTTTCGCTAATGTTGAAGTACTGAAATTCCATTTCTCAACCATAATGAAGTTTCTATCTGATTAATTAACGTTGCCAAACGCAAAAAACCAAATAATCAACCATCTGTGGTGTTAATGTAGATGTTGACATTCTTTAAATTAATGAATAAATGCTTTTAAGGATTTATCTAATCATTGAACATAGTAGTGAATTTTAAAAAGAGATTGCTTTCGATTCCCGCTCGAGGCGATCATTTCGTCTTCTACCTTTGGCAACAGTTCGTTTGCTGCCAAGTGGCAAACGAACGCAGATCGCGTGCTGAAATTGCATTAATGAGCTAGTCTGCGTTGTGCTGGGTCATTATACTAATGGTTTCCGCTTTGTGTCTCCCCGGCGAAGGTTTTAATTAGTTGTGTGGAATGGTGGGTGCGAGTGGATCAAACCGACCATAACAGATATACTGTAGGGTTTCTTTAATGGAATGCGGTTGGGGGTTTTCGGCCTGCAATTGTTGCAGAATATAGATGCCATCCGTCTTCTTTGAACAGTTTTAACTGTAATCCTGTCAGTGACTTGTATTTTTTTTTTTTTTTTGTTGTTGTTGTTAGACTCGGGCAGGATGTAATATTATCAGAATGTTTTCTTCTCAGTTTCAAAGCCAATTTTAATTTCTTAAATCATTTGCCGATTTTATGTTGTTAATTTCTTTTATAATGATATTATATTTGAAATTTTGATTATTTGAAGTGATTCGTTCTTAAGCAGCTCGGATAGTTAAGATTTTGTTATATTTTTGAATTCTTTTTTTTCTCTAAAAAAGATAGAAGAAATCGACTACAAAATAAAACTCGTCACTAGCTTTCTGTTAGTTAACATGTGCTATTCATTCTTTGTTGTAGATTTTCGTTTATTTAGTTTTCATAATGAATGGATCTAATTAATTTCACATTTAATGCAAAAAAATTTGAAGTGGGGTTAAAAAAAGTTTGGCATTTATAAAAAGCTGCTATTAAATACCATAAACTCCCTTTCCCTACCCTAGTAGCACATAAATATTGTACAACATTGATCAATATTCGCTATATTGTTCAATATTGTGGAATATTGTTTAATATCATATAATATCGCACTATATTGTACAATATTATGTTACAGGTTGTGCTACCTGGGTAGTAGCACATAAATATTGTACAATATTGATCAATATTCGCAATACTGTATAATATTGTGTAATATTGTTTAACATCACATCACACAATATTGTACAATATTATACTGCAGGACGTGCTACCTGGGTTTGAAAAAAAATTAAAATACTTACAAAATTTGACATTTATTTTCAATGGCAATCTGTCTTCACAATTTTTTTTCTTTCTTCCTTCCATGACAGGAAAGAGGTAAACCGAGCAACATGATTGCAAAAAGTTATGCATAAAAAAAGGATGTGTTAATATTGGGAGAAATATTTAATATTTAATATTTTTTTATAAATGATTAGTTTCAAAGAGATATTACTGAAAAAAAATAATATATCTCATAACGCATCATGCAAAAGTGCTCTCTTTAATTTTAAAATAATTTGCAGAACTAAAGTTTCAGTCTCCCATGCGCAACTGCCAATTCGATTTCACCAATTTTTGTTTTATCTGAAAGTTTATAACCTCTAGATATATTTTATATTATTGCCTACCTCAACTCCCTATCTGTCTCTATTTCCTATAGAAATATATAAAGCGGTTTTCTGTTGTTCTCAATGGGGAGGGGATTATGATACAGGTCCCCAACCGTGACCATTGAACCAATTTCGTCCATTGCTATTTCATATGAAAGCTTAGTTATACGTACCTCTAGATACGTCACCAGGGGTCACTTGAGAACAGATAGAAGATATAGCGAAATAATACTTTAACACGCCCTCCAATCAGAACAATCTAACACATTTCGCCATTTTTCAAGCATATTCAGCTTATCAAAAGTGTCTATATCTATTCTCCAAGAATAATTTTTCTAAAAAATCTAATTTTGATGTTATAAAATGTAATTTATAAAAGTTGGTTGGCATTACTAAATTAATATTATTAATATACACAAAACGAAAAGTTGTTGACCGAAAGCTTCTATAACATATAAATTATAATAGGGGTAACTGCTCTTCGGTTATGAACCGGTCCATTCAAACTCACATGATTCTTTAGTTTAGATGCAGAGACGCGAAGAGTTTTGTTAATTAAGATGTACATATAAAAAAGGAACAAACTCTAAAAATCACGTTTTGAAGAAATAAATAAAAGAAAAAGAAACTGGTTACATTTTACACTGTTGTTGTAGGAACTGTTTTAGAACTCTCTATCGCATCTAGTTTTGTCAACTAAAGTTCAGCCTGAGTTCCATCATACTTTTATTGAAGCGTTGAAGTCTTTATCTCTTCTATTGATTCCATTATGTAAATCACAATTTCATTTGACTTAACCAGAGCAATGATTGTCAGTGTCAGTAAGCATTGATTGTGTTTCAATGAATTTTATATCCATCAAATGAAATATCAAATTCGGTCTGCCGTAAAAACAGCAGATGTGGGACGAGGACATTTATATTTCAGCTCTTCAGTCATCATTGATTTGAATTTATAGATTCATAACATTAGTTGACTTTGGCAAAGCTTATAATAATAGGCCTGTGTGTGTAATGAGAATCTCGAATTTTTTGAAGTTCTTTGAATTGAACAATCATCATAGAGTTTTTATATTTTAAAATTTATCTCTGTGAGGAATTAACTGGAAAATACAGGGTGTCCAAAAAGTTCCCGTACTGATGATTTGTGAATTTATTTTACAAAAACAATAGGTTTAAAAAGAATTATTTTTATGCCAATGATAAAAAGCACTTTTAGCATAACTAAGGAAAATATATTGAACTTATATTTATAATAAATGTTCAAAATGTCCATCCCTTTCTTGGAGACAAAGCTGAACTCGTTTGCGCATGTTTTTCGAAACGCGTTTTAATATGCTAGGAGTGATTTCTTGTATCCTTTGGGTAATTGCGATTTTCAAATCATCTATTGTTTGAGGATCATCTTCATAAATTTTGTCCTTTAAATATCCCCACAGAAAAAAGTCCGGGATGGTCAGATCAGGGGATCGAGGTGGCCAAAGATTTTTTGATAAGATGATTTTTTGAGATAAGTCGA
Source organism: Argiope argentata (assembly GCA_026289955.1). Lineage (NCBI taxonomy): Eukaryota > Metazoa > Arthropoda > Arachnida > Araneae > Araneidae > Argiope > Argiope argentata. The sequence goes on along the minus strand of JAOUZG010044950.1, from coordinate 1,258,581 downwards.
TCGCCAAAAAAAAAGCTTCAAGCAGGTCCATGGTTTCATTACTCGTATGGCAAAATTTAATATACTTGAAAAAAATCATGGAAAATGATTTTTTAAATTTGGAGTACGGGGACTTTTTGGACACCCGGTAAATAGTGAGATTTGAGTGAATTAAAATTAACAACCTGCAGGGATCAGTGGTTAAAACATAGCATTAATAGTAATAGAACACTTAAAACATCATAAATAATGATAGTATTCACTGATGCCATTTCATCTTCCTTTTTGTAACTTCGTCTTATCACATCAAATGAAGGGTTTACTTTAAATTACAGTCGCATAATAAACATAGAATATTCGGATTAATAGATTATATTTGCAAAATGGCAGAATTAATTAGCGAATAATTACTGAGATTTGGGGCTGTATTAGACTGTAGTTTTAATATTGAATATTTCTCAAAAAGAGATTTCTGTAGAGGACAATCTTTATAGTAGAAAATATTAAATATGAATATGAGTGACATAAGCTTCTATTTTAAATAAATATTTGCAAAATTCAGAGAACAGATTAAATCTGTAAGATTTCTATCTCGATTTTCCCCCCTCATTCCATAGAAAATGTACACTAAAATATTATTTTATAAATTTCTCTCAGAAGTGGGGGGGGGGGGGGGGGTAGACTGATTACCATTGATGGCATATTATGAGCTTTCACGTAAAACAAAAATGTCAATTTAGGACCACCTGTAAAGGCTTATGGACAGGTTCTTTGATTGTTTTAAACACATAGAACTATATAATAGAGCTTAACATTAAATATATTTGAATATATCTAATGGATTTAGTTAATGGTATTGAAACTTTTAATGAATATCATAAACTAAATATTCCTTCTTCGAATATTAATCGAATATCGATAGTTAATTTTTGATAAACATTTGATATTTTGTTCCATTTATTTAAAAAAAACACATGATAAAAAAACACATGATTTAAAAAGTATGAGCACAGTTTGTTGCTACTAAAAATAACTCTCATTCTAACCGAAGAAAGAAGATGATTTATGTTATTTCCCGATAAAAGAAAGCAGGTTAAACACATCACTGACCGCAATTACTTAATGCCCATTTGCTTTTGTGTTTGGTATAGAGCGTTTAGGCAAACGGCGAATTGCTCCGGAGAAAAAGGTTTTTTCTGTACAACCACCCGGAAATAATTGTCACATGAAAGATAGATTGCCTCAAATAATAAAGGTTGTTTTTTTTAAAAAAATGTGCATCTCGTGTATATCTATAATTAACATTTCCCGTAAGTGATAATTGGTTCAATAATAATTTAATTCCGATCGGTGATTGACAGATATTTAATAAAAATGCTTTGATGTTATTTTTAAGCATTCTATTTTGTTTTATAAAACCGTAGAGGTCGATATTCTCTCATTCAACTTTGTTATTTGGTTAATGATATTTTAATTTAAGAAACTTGTAATGCCATTTTAAAAAATATATTTTTTCTGCTTTTTATTACGATAATTTTGTCTTTATTAATAATGGCTAAAAACCTAATAAGTATAAA
>JAOUZG010044950.1:1195739-1251337 GCA_026289955.1 Argiope argentata | reverse complement strand
TATATATATATATACTGAAGTGACAAAAGTCATGGGATAGCAATATGCAAATATACAGATGGCAGTAGTATCGCAGCGAAAAAGTATAAATGCGCAGTTCGTTTTCGTTCGTTTCGTTCGTAGGACTGTGCGGCGAAATTTGTCTTCCTTGGGCTATGGCAGCAGAAGACCGACTCGAGTGCCTTTACTGACAGCACGACATCGCCTGCAGCGACTCTCCTGGGCTCGTGAGCATAGCGACTGGTCCCTAGACCAGTGGAAAACCGTGGCGTGGTCAGATGAGTCACGATTTCAGTTGTTACGAGCTGATGCTAGAGTTCGAGTGTGGCGCAGACCCCACGAAGCCATGGACCCAAACTATCAGCAAGGTTCTGTTCAAGCTGGTGGTGGCTGCATAATGGTGTGGGCTGTTTTTACATGGCATGGACTCGGTCCTCTGGTGCAACTGAACCGATCATTGACTGGAAACAGTTATGTTCAGCTGCTTGCAGATCACTTGCAGCCATTCATGCACTTCACGTACCCACACAACGATGGGATTTTTATGGATGACAATGCGCCATGTCACCGGGCCAGAACTGTTCGCGATTGGTTTGAAGAACATTCCGGACAATTTTAGCGCATGATCTGGCCACCTAGATCGCCCGATATGTATCCCATCGAGCATTTATGGGACATCATCGAAAGGTTCGTTCGTATCCAAACTCCTGCACCATCCACACTTTCACAATTATGGACGTCTATACAGACAGCATGGCTCAATATTCCTGCAGAGAACTTCCAACGACTTGTGAACTCCATGACACGTCGAGTTGTTGCACTTCGCCGGGCAAAAGGAGGACCGACACGATATTAACGGTCATCCCATGACTTTTGTCACTTCAGTATATATATATATATAATATGAAAGAACTAGTCATTATAAAGTTGTTCATTAACAGTTATCATCTAATGGTTTGCATCTAAAAAAATTTGCTAAAAAAGATGAAATAATGATGACCATGAAATTTTTTTCTGCAGTATGTTAATTTTTGAAAAAAAAAGGGGGGACATTTAAATATACAAAAAAAAAAACTTTATTAATGGTTTGGTTTCCATTTTCTCTAGTGATTGATGTATGAGCGTGCCATTAAGATACCCTGAATTAGAATCATTGGAGAGAAAAAATGTTTGTTGTGATAAAGATAATCGGGCCTTCTTTAATGAATTTCTTTTCTGACACAAACATCATTTAACGTTGCAGTTCCAAATAGAAAATAATTTATTTGTTATGTTTCAAATTGGTTTGCGTTCATGCTTGTATTAGTATTAATAAAAGGGGAAATGTACTGCAAATAAATGCTTTAGCTGAAATTTATTGTAATAAATTCATATATTCCTTCATATAATCATTATTGTAATAAATTGATATATATATATTTCTTTGAAATAAAATCGTGGCAGAAGCTGAAGCTGAATCATCTAAATTCTTTGAATGCGTAACATTCTATAATTATTTTTTTAAATTCAAATATAGGATGGATTATATAAGAGAGCATTAATTTTAAAGATTTTTGAAAGCTATTGTATAAGATTTGAACGAAAGATACTTTTACTTTATTCAAAACATGTTTTAGTTGTTTTTTTTTCAATTCATTTGTTATTGATTCACATATAAAAAAAGAAATCACAATTTTTTAAAATTCAGATATTCTTGTATGCGTACTGCTTTTAAATTCGATTATTTGAAAAAGAGAACTTTTTTAAAAAAGAAAGGAAGTGTATATTTTCTTTTATTTCTAAATTACCTCGAGAAGTTTCATTAACGTTTCCTTTGCATGGTTTTCATTATTAATCCGTTTTCTTTTTATTTTATCAGATTTCATGTTTATTTTTAACGTTCTTTACTGTTAATATTCTTTGTGTTAATTATTGTATTATAAAATTAACGTTTTATAAAATTCGATATTTAATACATTCTGCAATAGAATTTCATTCTTAATTTTCTTCTCAAATTGTTATATACTCTGCAAAACTCTTCTCTTTTTTTTTTTATTAAAATCTTCTCTCGTGAATTCTTTGTCAAAATCTAATAAAATTTGTAATTTTATTCGAAAATCTTGCATTGAAATATCTGTTTTGATCTTCTGATGCAACTACCTTTCATTCCATAAAAACATCACTCATTTGTTTATGAAAACATGATAAACAGTATAATATTTGTTGAATGTTGCTCCGAAATTTGTATTTCAGTCATGAAATCGAATATCGACAAAAGTATATTATCTACAAAATCGCCTTCTTTTCCTCTTTAGAACATTCTATCTGGAATATTTTATCAGCAAGTTGGGCATAATAAATTCTTATTTTATAGGTAAATTCATCCCTACATAAAACTTTTTTTTGCGAGAGCAAATTTTTCGTGTTCCTTTACAACAGTTTTTCTTTATAAAATGTAAATTTACTGTTGCATGGAATAAAATAGACGCTCGGGTTATCTCTTTTCGGTGCTGATGCATGTTACCCGCGTGCTTTACCGATGTTGCTTCGAAACAAATATTTGAAAAAGAAAATTTTCCGGCTGGCTGCGCGTCATTGATTTAAACTTCCATTTATTTCATGCCATCATAAAACACGATATCCAAATAATTTTATCCGATTGGACGGGGGAAAAAAGTCTGATATTACGTTTGAGTAATGTTTGAGAAGTTCATGGACACATGCATATGAGAAATATATTTTATATATGTAGATATTTATAATTTATTCAAGCATGCTTATTTATGCAGTAAGCTAAATAATGAATGGAAGAAATGTCCATTCTTAATGGAAATTTGAATTTACGCTTTCCTTTTATAAAAACCTTTATAAAGTCTTGTTTATAATTTATTGAAACGTTTGTTTAGTAAGCTCATTTTCACTTTTAATTCAGTATTAATGGATTCTTCCCTTTGGATTTTTTAAAAAAGTTTTTGTCAGTTATATTTTTTTCATTTATTTAATAAGAATTTATAATTTGCGCTAAAAATATATATTTGTAAACCTAAAAATGTTTTTGTTTTTTGAATACCATTTTCGTCATTTGTGTTCAGTTACATTTCTTAAATTAAAAACGTAATAGATTTTGGCAAAAAGAGAATACTTGGGTAAGTTACGATGTTTTTTTATAAAGCACTTAACTTATAAAGCAATTTGCTTGTTCCAAAAATCTTTTTCGTGATGTTTGAAATCACTCCTTCATAACTTTAAAACTTAAAGTAATTATTCCATTGAATAGCCTTTCTGGACTATATTTTATTTTTATTTCATGATGTGTAGAACGAACTTGGGAATTCAATTAAATCTTTGAATTTAATTTTTATTTTGTTTTGTTTCGTTATAATTGCAGTTCATTAAAATGCAGGTGCATTAGTGTTTTAAGTGGGAAGACAAATATTTTGATAATTTCTGCTTCCCACAGTTGTAACATATATGCTTTAAAAAAATTCAAATAATCATATGAAACGTTGATTATAATTTTAAATTTAAAAAAAAATGTTTCAAATTATGATTTTCATTATCTTTAAAAGTTAACAAATATGCGAAGATACACCCTCAAAATTATTCTGTACTACTCATTTTATATTTACTATCGATATTATAAGAATCCTTTAAAATCGTTTTAAAAACATTCTAAAGACCTTATCACACGGCAAAATACCGTCTACACTTTCGTGGACAGTCTACGATTTATGCCCGTTAGCAACCGGTCAAGCAAGATTTTCGTCATCTTTAGTTTTTTTTTTAAACCAGCTTGAAAATAGAGATGATGGTAATGGAAATATCGTTGCAAATGAAATTTAACCAATCATGTGAAACTTTGACAGTGACTTAGTATGCCAAGATCGACGCCAACTAAGTAGGAGCACTGAATAAAGAGCGATAAATACGCCATAACGTATTACATTTTTAGGTTTACCAGACAGCAAATGCTCAAGTGACATTGCTTTCGTGTCGTTTGTCATCGAAAGTGTAGACAGTATTTTGCCGTGTGATAAGGCCTTTAGTAATCATATCTTTGCGATTCATATTGCAAAAATATGTAACAACAAATTTTATGATTTTGTACATTATTTTTAACATAGTTCGCTTTCACCACTTAAAACAAATTACAAATTTAAAAGAAAAAGAGAAGGTGAAAGAAAACTAAACTAAACAACCTATTTTTTCAAATCGGCAACGTTCTGTTAATGCAAATCAAAGAAATCGGATGAAATTGTTTTTGGACACATTCTCTATGAAGGAGACCAATAATTTTATCAAAGAATTTCGAAATTTTCAGTCGAAATTTTGCTTTTGAGGTACTCTTATTGATACACTAAGTCTAAGTTGATCGATTTGAAAATGTCTTTTGAATTATCTTTATTCTTTTGCTATATTTTTTTTATTTCCAGTAGCATTTTTAAATAATAGTTGGTCATTTCCAACAATTGGCTAGTTATTCGTCACTATATTAAAAGTATTAATTTAATAATGGCTACCAACTTTGATGAATACATCTTCAACCGCGCTAAATGAAAGTACTGGTTTAAACTCACAATAAACATAGAGCTTATTAGTTAATTGTTATTGATTGAACTTATTCGTTATTCAACCAGAAGGTCTAAATTAATGGAGGAAATCGGTCCAACTATTGAGGTTGGAGGTTTAGTCAAGGTTTATTTCGTAGTTCCGCTTGGAAATGGGTGGCGAAGGGGGATAGCGACCACTATCATATCATAAATTTTAAATGGTAGGATTTGGTTGTGGTTAGGATTGAGTAATTCTTTCATATCTATCTTCCCCTACAAAATGTGCAATTCAATACTGGCCTTGAAATTTTTCTCAAAAATGGATAGGTTTATGAAAAGTAACTGCGATGACATATTTAGGGATTGTGGTTCTTTATTTGACATAAAAATTGCGAGGACGATACAATGGCTGGAGAAGTGGGGGTACTCTGTTGTGGTTTTATTCTTAGGAGTTTTTATATGGTAAATTAGTAGGGGGGGGGGGGTTCGGAGTCATAAGCTTTCGTATGAAATTGAAACTTACGAAATCAGAGCAATGATTGGGAATGGAGATTAATTTTCCGGTTTTACTAATTTTTTTATATTGATAGTAATTACAATAAACTTCTAATAAATATATATTATTTTTATAATATTTTTTAAGACTTATTCTTGTTTCATCTTTTATCTCACAACGACTAAATTTTAAAACCCCAGTTCGTTGTTCGTTATTGAAGCATGAATCCTTCTTCATAACGCCCTATGTCAAAATCATTCGCTCATTTATGACTGCACATAATGTTCTCTACCCATACCAGACCCCTTACAGCTGTTCCATTTTTAATTGCTCTTCAACTTCCTTTTCTGATTCATATTCCACCCTCAGATTTGAAAGATTGCATCCCCAATGTCCTTACCCTCTATGATCCCACCCTCCGTTTTTTCTGTCCCTTTCTCCCACATCGGGCCTCCGTCTGCCACTCGTCCCATTCGTCTTTTCTCACTTCATATTTCAACTAGCGTCAGTTTTTGTGGGTTTTGTTCGAAATAAGCAACCTTTGGATTTGTCGAGGACTGGGTGAAGTTTTTCAGTTTTTTTTCTTTCTGTGGTCGTTGATTTATTTGCTTGTTTTCGAATCAAGTCTCGTTTGGCTTCCTGCGAGTTATTTGTTTTGTGTATAAAAAACTCCCCTAAAAATAACATAAATTCATTCATTCATTCATACGTTGCATTGTGAAGCTAGAGTAGTTTGAAACATTTTATTATATTTTAAGTGATTTACTAATGAAAGTTTCAAAACATTTTCTGTTGATGTTACAATTTAATGGGGATATTTTAAATTAAAATCATTATTTATTTGTCATCGCTTTGTTTCAATTCATTACAGTATGACAATTCTTCAAGATAAGAAACGAATTTTAAAACCTTAAGATACTTATGTTGCCTTTCCTAAGTTCCCTCGGAAGCGGAACCAGATTTTCGACAAGCAGTTATATAGCACCGATGAGCTAGTAGACGGAAAAAAGGGGGTTACTCTCCCTGGTAAGTACATCCTGTAGCATAATATTGTACAATATTGTGCGATATTATATGTTATTGAACAATATTCTACAATATTAAACAATATTGTGAATATTGATCAATATTGTACAATATTTGTGTTCTACTAGGGCTGTGAGATGAATTTTGGAGATGAGATGTTAGCTTAGATGCGGTCCTATTATTGGATTATTGCTCGAAACTATAAAATTCCTTCCAAAATATCTATGGTGGTACTTCAAAGTTGGGAATGAATGTAATTAAACTAAACACTGAAGAAATGATGTGGAAATTTGGAAAGGGATAGCTGACTATGGCGTTAAAAGTCTGTTCATGTGTGTCTGGTCGTTTATCTATGAAAAAACGCTGCACTATGGCAGAATTTTCTATAATCAACTGATATTGTTCGCCATATCTTTAAAAATCTGCCTATATTTTAGAGAAAAATTTCTTTAATTTTTAGTTTTCTACTTTATAAAGGAAAACCTTTATCCTCGTAATTTCATTTAAAAATGAATAATTTCAAAATATTTTGATTAAAGAATATTTTTTAATGTTTAAAAATTCCTTATTTTATATACAGTTTAGAAATTGGTACAATTTTTAATTAAATGGTATATCTGATTGTTTACTTTTTTAATTCACATGAGAACTTAAAAGAAATTAAGATTCTTAAATTCCCAAGCCATTTCTAGCATTTAAATTAATATAGCATCACATAATTATAGAGTTAATATCTAAATTCTCTAATACAAACAAGAGTTAATTAACGTTAATTAACTAATAATATGATTAATTAATTAAAAATGAAATTATTTTCAACACTTAATATATAAAAAAGATGATCTACTATAGAAAATTGCAGGTGCGTTTTTACGTTCTTTTGAATGTTTTGACTAATAATTCTTTATTTAAATATGACAATACAGATCATGTAAAATATTTATTTTCAAGTAAATGCTGAATTATACAATATTAATAGATTTTACTATTGTCATTTCACTGTACAATGTAACATTTCATTGTTTTAACTAAAGACTGAAAGGAATTTGAAAATATTAATTCAAATTATAAGGATTCTGCCTTTGCCGAAGTGATTTAAACTTATATATACTAGATTTGAATTTCTTGATTTGCCTAAAATATTTCCCTTCTTTCCCTACAGGCCTGCTGAATATCCAGTTAGTGAAGTTAGGCCTCGAGCTTCTGTTCCTAATCATTTAGAATGGTCGTCTAATATTTATCAGTCTAGAATCTTACATCAGGTAATGCTCCTTTCCTTTGCGCTCTCCGTTTTCTGTTCTTCCTGCGTAAGTGTTCCTCCGTTGTAAAAAAATTCTTGTGTCATTTTCCAGAATGACTATCGCCGTGACCTGCGGGATTATCGGGACAGAGACAGGACGTCTTATGGCCGACTCATCAGCAACGTGCGCCCGAGATACGACCACTACAGTCATGTAGATCGAAGGCCGTTTTTAAATCAAAATTACTCTCGTCTTCCTTACAACATGGTTCGAATACAAAATTCTGTAAGTAAATGTCAAAAAAAAGATTATTTGAATTTCAGTGTAGTGTGGTAAAAATAAATCAGCCGCGATTATCTTTTCTTACAACGTATTAATAATAATTTTGAATTAATCATTTGAATCAACTTAATCTTACAACAACAAAATAAGGTATTATTTTAAATTATAATTGCTTCTGAACATAAAAACCTTTACTGATAAAAGTACCCAAAGAATTTAGAGAAATATTAATTATTTATCCGGGGAGGCTCAGTTTAAAGTTCTATTTGACCATTTTTCGAAAATCATAGTCAAAGTTCGTCAAGTGAGTCTTGGTTTCATATTTAGGAATGATAATCTTTTAAGTGAAAAAATATGTTGGTGAAAGCGGTGCATTAGATACGGCAAGGGGATCTGGTTCTTTGGTTGCGCCAATTCATTTAAATGCATAGATAGCTATCAATCAGAATTTTACTTTAAGTTAAGAAAAGTTTTTGAATTATCTGTAAGTTGTTAATGACATATTTTTTTAATTATATGTAATAAATACGTCTGATTTATTAATTATGAATTATCGAAAGAAAGTCTCGTAGAAGCGGATGTCATAAAAAAAATTTGTAAAGTATCTTGGAAATTGCTTCTTAAGAATATGTAGTCTTACATTATCAAATACAACTATTATAATGGCATTATACCCTTGCTTCTACTGTCTGCTTCCATACATAAAAACTTTCTCTACTTTTGTGAATGAACCTGTAGCCTTTGATTATTTTTTTAATGGTGGGAATCGACAGATTGGGGAGGATATTTTTATTTTATATTAAATGACATGTAAAAAATGACGAGTCTAATTAACACAAAATAGTACGATTCGAAAAGAAATAAAAAAAATAAAAATATTCAATACCGTTGGTAAAAGAGTAGCTATAAGGAAAAAGCACCTAACTAAGAACTATGAAAAACACTTTTCTTGTTCACTGCTCATTACCCCTCTGCGAAGTAAAAGCGTCTTAAAGCAATGCCACTAGTATTTGAAAGAATTATATTCATTTTGCTAAAGAAAAATTTAAAAATTGTAATACTAAATGAATAAAGAGTTAGTTTCCATTTTTTTAATCACGTAATTGTGTTTACATTGTTTTTCTAGACCTTTGCCATTAAAGTAACTTATTTAAATGTATAATGGTATTTCAGTCTATACAATGGTATAACAATTGTACTGGACAGCGAATGTAATAAATATTTCAAAACTGTTACAAATATATATATGGAGTATTAAATTCAGTCTCCATCAGGGCAGGGGCGAACGGGGCAGTTGCCCCGGCCCCCACATAAGAAGGGCCCCTCAAATCGAATAGATTTTAAGTTTCTTTCTTTGATTAATGCTTTCATTACTGAAGTAGAGAAGCAGAGGGGCCCTCAAAAAGTTTGTGCGCTGGGCCCCAACTAGGCTAAATTGGGCTCTAGTCTCCATACTAGTTGTAACTATGACGATATGTTTTTTGACGTATATTATAATAGGCAAATAATGTCATATTCAGTTGCTATCATAGATTATGCTATAATTATCCTGTTAACTTATTATTGAGTAATTAATTTATTCAAATAGCATATTAACTTATCCTATTACTATATTATCGAGTTAATTATCTTATTGTTTCAATTTGTTTATAATTTGATTGCTCGTTTTAATGTGCTCCTCAGAGAGCAAAACTAGAAGAACAAAATTATTTCAACTCTTTAATTTTCTTATATGTATTATTGAAATCTTCCTTGATTTTTTTTATTAATCTTTACTATCTAAAGATAAAGAGAAATATTCGATTATGTGCATGGAACAAAAAAAAATATTTTCCTTCTTTTAAATTTATTAGAGGTGTTTTTTTTTTTCCTTTACGGATTTTATTAATATAAAGGAAATTTGTAAAATTATTCTTTGAATATTATCAAACTAGTTAATATGTTTCAAATATATGAAACTTAACCACAATTAGGAAGTGTTAATAATTTGGTAATTGAAATGCTATTTAAATATTTTTTTATCTTTTATTAAATAACTACAATATTTTACTGAATGTGTTGGGTCTTTAAAAGTATTATTACTTGCTACAGTTTTCAGTATTTTAACAAAATTTCTTTTGTAGAATGATGATGACAAAGAATCTAACAGCATGAATGGTTTTACTGAAGACGATGAAGGAAATCATGAGTGTCATGATTTACGCCATAATTCAGCTCCAGTAAGTCGCAAATAAATTCTCAAAGTATGAACACGATTAAAGTTATTAATGTTATTATTTTCTGCACATAGACATTGGTAATAAAGTTGGTATTAATCACAAAAACTAAAAGCAAAAAATTTATAAATCAATTTTTGAAGCATGTTGAAATTTCTGTAAGTTAGAAAATGGATTCAGAAGGAAGTTCTCTCTGTGAAAATCGGCATGGTTTAAAATATATCTGATTCTCAGACGTTTTGGCAAACACACACACACACACACACTTTTCAACACATTTTCATTTGAGTTCATGTAATTACTCAAATGAAAATAGTTAGTTAATTTAATTTTCATTACAGCACAAAATAACCAACAACGTTTTTCAATACTTTCATCACTGGCTGGCATTCAGAATGTCTAAAAACAGCGTGTAGATATCGTACAATGTTTTATACTAATAGGGTGTAAACAGATGAAAGAAATGATAAAATGCAGAATCAATTTAATCCTCTGGAATACTTTAAGAATTTAAGAATTCAATTAAGGACTTGCCGTCTGAGACAATACATTCTTTGTATGTCGCTCTGGCTGTTAGAAACACTTATTATATTTTTACCTTTACTTTATTGCAATTCTAATTCATTTAATTTACAGAGTTAATCAAGGTATTGATTTCAAGAATTTTTGTATGCCACATAATGTGAAAATTTTATTAAATATGTTAATATATTACAATCATATAAAAAGAAAATTACGAATTATGGGTAGCATAAAGCCTCAAATTTAGGGTAATCTGTATTAACAATGCTTTACTTTATATTTTAAAATACTAAAAAAGATCGAATTTTTCAAAACCTCTTTTTGAATGAATCAGTTTGTTAATGAACTAGCCAGAATGAATATACTTTATATTTATAGTTGATGCAAGATAAAAAAAATGTAATAACATTAACAAAGGAAACATCAGATAAAATTCATGTTTATATCTTGCATTATTTATTAAAATTTGAATATGCATGCTAATATGGTATTTTATTTTATTTAAATGATTCGAGGATCAATGATTGAACTCTAAATGATTCATTAGTAGTTATCTAAATCCATAGTTAAGATTACAATATTAAGTTAAAATTTGGAACTGCAAAAATGGGGAAGGAGCTATCAGGCTCAGTATTCATTTATTTCATAAATTTTAATAATTCAATTCATTTTTAAATCATTTTTCTTTTTAAGTGAAACATTTAAGAAAATGTTTGCACTTATTCACTTTCTTCTAGGGATTAGATCACACCTCGGCTTCAGTTGATGAATATCATCAGAATGGAGCTTTACCCATGGGGACTGCAAGCGGTCCTCAACCAAATGGAATGCCTTCTTTGGGAACAATTTATCAAGGAGAATGGCCCATGCATCGAGGTAATTTACGAACAGTTATAAATGAGAGAATTATAGTTGTATTTTTAATTTAAAAGTTTTTTTAAAAACTTGTATTTAATTCATATTATTTAAAAGAAGTAATGGGAATCACAAAATATTTCAAAAAATATATTGACACTTTAAATGCTTACTTAATTTTTAAATATTTTTGCTTTTCTTATAATTAATGTTAAGAATTATTTAAAATATATCCTTATATAATTTATTCAGAATTTAATAATCTTTCAATTGGGTAATTAATCAAATTAGAATAATGAAAAAAATTCTTTTGAAATTAATTACCATTTTTTGGAACCGTATAGCTATTTCTAATAATAGGCAATTTAAAGTATTATTTTGTGTGAGAATATTGTTCTCAGTTTATTATCCTTATATGCCACTAAGAATTATATAAAAAATTGTGTAAGACATTTTTGATATATCAGATTCATAATTTTTCCTTGCCTGATACAAATGTTTAAAGGGAATTTAAAATTTTTATTTTAATTCTTATGAAATCATTTTATTTTGAGCTTAATAACAATGATATTGACATTTAAGTTATATTATTTCTGCAACAATAAAATTATCATGTAATATTAATAGGGATAAAAATAGCTTTGATAATCCATATATTCTTAGGACTTTTTACTCAGTCACATATTGTATTTACATATTGTGAATTTATTTTTTAAATCTTTCTGCTGTCAAATGAGATAGCATATATTTTTAAATTCCCAGCTGTGGTAATTCTCAGTGGCATATAAGAAATGATTCCTTAAATACCTAAAATCAAAGAAATCATTTTGAATTCCACATTGTGTAAAAAATGCTTTCAAATATCACAAAATTAAATATATTTTTAAAAAAATTTCAAATAATTTTTATTTTGCTGCTCATTGAAGTGTCTAGCAAAAGCACAGGCTCAAAAATATCTCTCCCCTCCCCTTCTCCTCTGCATCCATTTTTGATGAAACTCAACACATAAATTAACAAAATTTCATTTCATATATTCTCAATAAAAATAAATCTGTAATTTTTTAAAGCTGAAAATCAGTAATTTGTATAAATTTTCTGTTGCAGTTTATTTAATTTGAATATTATAAATAATTCATAAATCCTTTGAACTTAAGAAAAGAGTTCCATTTTTCCATATTTTTCGATTTGTCTTTTTAAATGACTTAATCAGCCATCCATAATGTACTTTTGCATAATTCATTATTTTATAACAAAGTAATATTTATAATTTTATCGATTTTTAATACATTATTTATTTTTAAATAATTTTATTTATAATATTTTCTCTTTAAAGTGTTTTAAAGTAATATTTTTATCTTTTAAATGCATAATAATATTTATAATTTAATTACACATTCTTCTCAGTTTTTTTGAAACTATGAATTCCAGCCATAATTAATAGTGAAATTTAGCCTTTTAGTGATAATTATTTTACGAGTTTCACATCTGGTTTTTCTAGCCCTATGGATGAGTGGCCCTAGTAGTATAGGTGAGAAAGATCCTTTGGATGGTTTTGGAGGAGATGACACTGAGAGTATTATGAGCTTCAGTTCAACTACAGCAACTCTGAGTGCACGCCGTCCTCACACCCATCAACTAGGGACTAAGGTACTCTTTTATTCATCTGCTCAGCATTAATGATGAATGTAGTATTTGTTATTATGTCATTAGCTGAAGAGTTTGTTCTTATGTCAGTAGCTTTTTGACCAATATTATTTGGTCTTTGTGTTTACATATTTTTATTGAAGAAAATGAGGCCTTCCCATTATCTTGACCAAATCTATTTGTGATTTTTTAATGCAGAATATGACTTCTTTGTCACTAGCTGTTAATTTTTTGTATGCTCTTGGAATAATGTCTGATTGTGCCAAATCTTAATGTCAATTTTCCACTTAGTAATGGAATGTTACATAAAAGTCTAATAATTACTGATAAAGAGAAACAAGTAAATTAGTTTGTTTTTTAATTATTTTTCAAAAATATATTTAAAATATTTCACAGCTATACTCTTAGTTGTTGTAAGGTACCTCAATAAGCTTTCATTGTTGCTACAAATATTTTATCCTTTAGCTTTCACCCATTTGAGTCCAAATGTGCAACTTATTTTTCCATATTGAGTTAATTTCACTTAAAAAATGCTTTTTGTAAAAATTAAATTATTTCAATTACAATTAAATTTTAACTTCATAAGCAAACAATAAGGGCAAAAAATGGAAATTCGTCCATTTTTAAATATTTTTCCCGGTTATATAATTAGAAGTATAAAAATTATATTATCTCCTTAAGCTTGATTTTTTTTCCTTGTTGCAGTTTACTATTTTTTGTTAAATCACAGAAATTGTATAATGTGAATGAATATTATTATTGATATAATTGTGATTATAGAATTTATATATTATAAAATGAATGATATTCCACATTTCAATACCGAATGATTTTACATTCTATTCTTTATTTTTTCATGAATATGTTTTGGTAAGATTGGTTCAAGATTAATCAACTTTCTAATCTTTTTTTTCATGAGGTGATAGAAAATTTTAGAAACTTATAATACACTGTATAAAATAGTATAAGATTTTTTTTAACAAATTATTTAAATTAGAAGAAAAATGTATAAGTATTGAATAACAAAATTTAGTTACATTTTCTGAAATTTTTAAAAATATAAGAACAAGAAAATTTTAAAGTTTATATTTTATCTGTAATTAATTTTACTTTTAATAGCCTGAATTTAAATCTGTATTCATATCATTCAAACTGATTTGATTTCCTTTGCAGAAATAATTTTGATTTAGCCTTTAAATATATACTTTGATCACAGGTGGAAATGGTCTATTCGTTATTATCAATGCTAGGAAGTTGTAACAAAGAGGATATGAGTCGAACTCTTTTAGAAATGTCCAGTAACCAAGATAGCTGTATTGCCATGAGACAGTCAGGTAATACTAATTATTCCCATTTCTTTATGTATCCATAATCAGTTGATTGTTTTAAATACTATGCAGAATAATATTTGTTTAAATATTATGAATAATTTCTTTTTGATGTGCAAGTTACAAATGTGACATAATGGTCAGTTTTGTTTATTTATTGCTGCATACAGAAATTACATAATATGTATTTTCAAATTATTAAGTATCTAACTTATCACAAACTCTTAAGAATTTTTGATTAAGATTTTGATAACTTTTATTAGTAATAGATTACTTTCTCTCAAAAATTTATAAATCATACCAGCTCTTTTCCGTTAGCTGAGCACAAGCGAAAAATCGCCAAAGAAAGTTGGTGAAATTCTATATTCTTTGGCAATTTTTTGCTTGTGCCCAGATAACGTAAAAGTACCATTTTACCATAGATCAATTTAGTTTTTATTATCATATCCAACTGTGTTGATTTCTATTAATATATATAAAAGTATTTATGTATTATATTGGATTGTTTATTTATCTGTTCCTATGTATGAGATAATCATAACAATATAAAGTGTTTGCAATACAGTATTGCCTTTCTTTTTACATTCCCATCTTCAATGTCTTTATATTATTTACCACACTTTTTGTTTCCTATAATTTGCAATTTCTTCTGGTTTATCATTATTCCTTAAATTCTTTAAAAAAATGAAAAATAGATTTTTTCCTGTTATTTCTAGAATTTTAACTGGCTTTATACAAGATTATTCTAAATCTTAAAATTTTGACTAATTTCTTTTCTATTTGAACCTTTGCTTTTTTAGCTTTATTTTTGTATTTGAGTTGAATTAATCATTTTAAAAATTGAAAAAGTAAATGTAACATCTGTTACAAAAATTAGAATTTTTCAATGCCATTTTTAAATAATGTTAAGTGTTATACATACTTGTAAGTAAATATTCAATTGTATATTATGTTTATATATTTTTTGAAAAAGTTATTTCAATGAAGATCTGTTGAAATAATAATATTTGCAGAGTTAAATTTTTTTAAAAACCTTCTCAGATTATGCTATTATGCAAGTTATTAATATATCTCAATATGTATATTTGTAACATGTAAAAGATAGCCCTTTAAAGTAAGGTAACCTGGTATTTGTCTTTAATAGGAGTAAAAATAAATAAATTCTGATGATTTAAATGAAAATTATTAACTTTTACATACTCTAAAATTAGTTTCAAGAAATTATGAAATTAAAAAATGTTACCCTCTCAACAGTATCATTAAAAATATTTTTAAAATAACAAATCAGTTGTAGCATTAAATGATATTATTGTTGATAAAAGAGAAATTTAATTCTGATAATGTAATTCAATTATTGTATACAAATATATTTATATTTAAAAACTATTTTTAAAGTAGGAAATTTTTGGCTTATTCTGTGTAAAAAAGAAAATAGTATCACTTGTTAAAATAGCAATTAAAAATGAGAATAACATGCATGTTTCCATAATGATTAAATACAGATATACTTAAGAGTATTAAAGATTTTTATTGCAGTTTTATGTAAATTTCAAAATTGCTGAATTGTTTTAAAAGACGTATGAATGCAACTACCTGTTGATGTAATGTTTTTCTCATTATTTAAAATTATTAATTTAACTCAAAATAATTATATTGAATTAAAGGTAACTATATTGAAAACATGCTCTTATTATTTCTGAATTTAGCTATAAATTACTCAAATAATATTTTAGTTCTTTAGCTTTTATTATAGGTCTAATTTCTTCCATCATAATCTATGTTATTAATGTGTTTGCATAAATACAAAAACTTCACTTTTGAATTTTTATTCAAACATTACGAATGTTTTTAATTGATTAATATATATATTTATAATTGATATTTACTAATCAATTTCTAGGCTGTCTTCCCTTATTAATACAACTCCTTCACGGAAGCGAGGGAGACCAGTTGCTTACTGAGCAAAGAAGTTCCGAGAATGTGAAGTGGGCAGTGCGAGAGGCGCGTAGGAGAGCCAGTCAGGCTCTTCATAACATTGTCCATGCACACCCAGATGATCGAAGAGGCCGAAGGGAAGCCAGGGTTTTGAGACTGCTGGAACAGATTCGAGATTATTCAGACTTCTTGAGAGACTTAGATTCAAGCAATGTTGATTTTTCTCACAACGGTAAGAATTGATCTTTATTGAATTGTCTATATAAAGATTAATATTCAAAAATTGTTCTATATGCTTACAACAATGACTATTAACAGTGTCTGGGGAATTTCAAACAACATTTTAATTCATAGTTATCAAAAGTATTCCATTATATTAAAAGAATACCATACAGGATTAATAATAAAAGTGCTGCACTGACTTCTGGAATATCTGTAAATGTTTTGCACATGTGTCTTGTATATACAGCTGTCTTTGGGTCCCTTTTCATATGCAATTATCATTATTTAACTTTCAATATGCAATTACCATTATTTAATTTTTAGGATTTCGAAGTATACTTATGAAAAATGTTGCTTTTAGCTGCAAAAAAAATGATTCATTTCAATAAATGTTACTTTTTTGGATGATTTGAAATATACCTAGAATTGGTTTAATAATATCAAAAATGCAAGTAAACATTTTGAATGAGATTACTTTAATTAGAGATTCTAATATGTTCACAGAGAACTTGATTAACTGATGAAGAAAATTTCGAATTCTCATTTTTAATCGCAACTGAAGTTTACCACTAATCTCTCTTAGTTCTCTATTTCTTTTGGATATATTTAATCTGTATATCCTGTTTTAAGATTAAAGGGAAAGATATAATTTTTTCGATTATAATTAAGATTTTTAATAAAATACTCTAATTAATTATATTAAATATTTAATTAATCAAATATAATTTATTTAATATTAGTTATTAAATAAATAATTTATATTTCGTATCTAAATCTAATCTTATTTATATACAAATAATTTTTAAATACTTACCTATATTTTTTATATTGTCACAAAATGTCATGAATTATAAAACAATTATTGCAATTAACTAGATTTCTTTGATGAAACTTTTGGCATATTAGAAGTTGCTACCAAATGGTAGCACTCTAGTATTTCTAGAAAATTTTATAGAAAAAAAATAATGAATAATAATTGAATTTTAAATCACTTCTCTTAGATTAGTCTATACTGATCAGCATTAGAACCACATAATCAGGTTAATAATTCAAAGTTCAAGCAACTAAATTACAAAAACTGTTGTTAAAAACTTATAGTTCTTTTTCCTTCATGTAGAAAATTTGGATTTACATCCTGGACCAGCCATAGCTGCATTGATGAAACTGTCTTTCGATGAAGAACACAGACATGCTATGTGTCAATTGGGTACTTTCTTTTATTTCATTATAAATAGATTTAAAGAATTCAAATCAATAAAAGTAAATTAAAAGCACTATGTAATTATTTAACCTGTTCTAAATTACTATTTTATTTGATTTTCTCTGAGAAATTTTCTATAATTACATTTAGTAAAATTATTAATCAGTTTTTAAATTTAAAATAAAAATATTTCCTATATTCTTTATGATACTTATTAATTTTTTGAACTATATGAAGACATATGTAAAATTGTTTTAAATTTCTGTCGCTATTAATTAAATTGTAAGTGAATTTCTGAAACTGTAACCCAAATAAAAAAAATGTATAAATTATTAGTTTATTTGGTAATGAATTTTTAAATGATTTACAGTTTAAAAACTTCATTTTTTTTCCATTATGGGAAAAATGCAATATAATATTTTGTGTTAATTAAAAGGTATAGGTTTAGATTATTTCAGTATATTGATTAGGTTTATTTTATACTCAGGTGGTTTGCAAGCCATTGCTGAGTTGATTCAAGCTGATCATGAGGTTCATGGCAATACCAGTGACCAGTTCTGTGTAACGGTTCGTCGTTATGCTGGAATGGCTCTGACCAATTTGACTTTTGGTGACGGAAATAACAAGGCTCTACTATGCTCCATGAAACCCTTCATGCAAGCCTTAGTAGCTCAGTTGCATTCTCCTAATGAGGATCTCCGCCAGGTAAAAAATTATTTCCCTTTAAAAGAACTGTGTATCTGTTGCAAGTTCATCTCAAAAGCGTTACTTACAAAAAAAAGCTTCCTAATTATTTCACATATTTCCTTTAGAAAAAGAATAAAACACATATGCACATACACACGCACTTGACCTAAGAAGAAGAAAAAAGACAGTGGCATGTTTAAAATTAGAAGAAGCACATTTCCTCCCCCCCCCCATACAAGCTTTATAATTTTTGAGTTTGACATGTTTGCTTTAAACTTTTATCATTTTTGTATATATAACAAACACAGATGACTATTACAACTGTATATAATTTTGCAAAAAATTCGAATATATCCTCACTATTGGTGGTTAAAACAAAAATTGGATTGTAAAAAGTGATTCATCAATTGCTTAAATAATGATTATCTTTTAACATTTAAATACCGGATTAACTTTTTTTTTGCTATTTATTTAAATATGTATAAATAAGCCAATCAATATAAAACCTTTTTTTTTTTTTTTCAAAATAGAATTCCCTTGTTTGAAATATATCAATACCTTTAAACACATATTAAATAAATCATAGATACATAATTTGAATGAAATTTTCTATTGAATGGCAAATTAAAATATACAGTCAAACATCGATAATTCGGAATCGCCGGGACCACGGCAATTCCGAATTACAGAAATTTCCGAATTATAGAAATTGCGAAATTTGGGTATATTTAAATAAAAAATAATTAACATACATCGTTAGTATGACGATATAAAACAATACACATCTTTATAATTACAAAGATTAAACAATAGTTGAAAATGCTAATTAAAAGAACGGTAAAGCAATGGTAACATTATTACTTACTCAAAGAAAACATCTTTATTACTTCATCATATCTAATAATGTTAGTTGTTTATATTTAGGTTTGTGCGAAATTAGTTTTTCACGGATTTTATATACAGTCATAATTTCATGAATGAAATGTTATGAAATCCCGTTGTTCAAGACCTGTTATCGCTTTATCTAGGATGCCAATTAAATCCTCTGTTGGAATTTTTTCTTCTTCATGTTGTTCAGTATCACTCATTTCTTCATTTTCATCACTACTCTTTCCTGCATTTAAAGCATTATTTAAGATTTCTGCATCGCTAGACTAGACTAGCTGAAGATAAGTACGGGGCGCGGGAAAACAAACAGCCAGAAAAACTAACGGTCTACGCCGATACTATGAAAATATCCCGTAGAAGGAGAGCGAACGAAAAAGGTTCGAACAGAACGATCCGAATCAAGCAATAAGCTACTTCTTACGGTATTTCAACCGGTTTTACAGAGGAAAAAAGTAACAAGCAATATGATTGGTTCGTTAAAATAAAATTTTCCGAAAAATATTTTGATTTTATAGGGGCGCCAACTATTATTACTCAACAAAAGCAGAAACGAATAAAACATTAACATTTCAGAAAAAGTCCGAATAATAGAAGATTCCGAATAATAGAAGTCCGAATTATCGATGTTTGACTGTATATATATATTTTTGATGATCTATTTCATGTTTTGAGATAGAACTTTTCTGAATTATCTCATAAAAATTGATTGATTAAAAAAACCGACATAAAATCATGGCATTTCATTATACGCCATTAGAGCATTATTTTCTAGAATAACTATTACATCAATATGTTCTTTCAAATGTTTTCATGAATATTAATCCTTTATCCTAAATTTACATTACAAATTGAGAATAGAGGTATTACTTTAATTTTAGAAATGATAATGCTGTGATACTTCTTTTACAATATTCCTTAAAATATAATTTATTATCAAAAAGGGGAAATATTTTTTCACTGGAAACTTTATCAAAGTTTACTTGGAATCTTCTATTGTAAATTAAAATTCTTAACTTAACCTATTGCTTTTGTATATTTTCCAGATTTTTTTTTCTACAGTTATAAATGCTAATTCAGCAATGAATTGTAAAATAAATGATTATCTGTCTTAATTAAAATCTTAGATCTTATTCCAAAATCAAAATTTGTTTTTTAAATTGATAAAATGCAAAATATGTGTTCAAAGTATAGAAATGTGTCATAATGCTTCAAACCATTTTTGACAGGTTACTGCCAGTGTGCTACGTAACCTGTCCTGGAGGGCAGATGCTTCAAGTAAGCAAATCCTCCGAGAAGTAGGGGTTGTTACCACCCTTATGAAAGCAGCAATGGAAGCCCAAAAAGAATCCACACTTAAAAGTATTCTCTCGGCTCTGTGGAACCTCTCTGCCCACTGTAGCATGAACAAAGCTGACATCTGTGAAGTTGAGGGTGCCTTAGAATTTCTAGTTTCAACTCTTAGCTATAAAAGTTCCTCCAGCACACTTTCCATCATTGAGAATGGAGGTGGCATTCTTCGCAACATATCCAGTCATATTGCTGTCCGAGAGGATTACAGAGCTGTACTAAGAAAGCACAAGTGCTTACAGACTTTACTTTCTCATTTAAAATCGCCAAGCTTAACTATTGTCAGCAATGCTTGTGGCACTCTGTGGAATTTATCAGCAAGGTGTGCTGAAGACCAACAAATGCTGTTCGAAATGGGTGCTGTAGGAATGCTTAGGAACTTGATTCATTCAAAGCACAAAATGATATCCATGGGTAGTTCGGCAGCCTTGAAGAATCTCCTTTCAGCCAGACCAGAAGGCATTGCCTTAGGGTTGGGATCTCATAGTGAAAATGGACATCATATGAATGGTGGATTGTCTAACATGCCTAGCTTACTAGTCAGAAAACAGAGGGCACTTGCTGCTGACTTGGATGAAAATCTATCTGAAACCTGTGATAATATTGATAGTCCTAAAACAAGTCCCACTCCCGGTGGTGATTACAGTAGGAAATTTTCATACGAACCCAATGGTCTCGATAGAAAGCCCCAGTACTTATCCTTCCTTCCGGGTAGAATGTACCATAGCATCAATGGGCATGTTGGCTCTCCTGTTCGTGTACCTCGTTCGGAGAGCAAAGATAGTCTTGGAAGCAATCGTTCTGAGCCACCCCACTATAAAGCACAACGTGACCGATTTAGAATTTTTGTTAATAATAACAGATCAACACCACTGGACTGCAAAGTCATTCAAGAAAAACCAGCTGAATGGAAAGAGAAAACTAATCTTCCATTTGAAGGAAATAGTAATGTTGTTTTGCAAATGTTCAGGCACTTGCAAAATGGCAGCAATACTAGCCCATCTTCTGATATCAAAACTAATGGGCATTCCGAGCTCTCAATAAATGATGAAAAACCTCCAATAAGACCAAACAGCTTACCACCACAAAGAAGAGGCAGTGGCCACTCTCGGAATCGAGTCATTGATAGAAATGTTTTTCATAATGGTTTGCATCATTCCGAGGTAGAAAATGGTTTTAATGCATCTCAGACAAACGGATACCATCCAGAATCTGTGAATGTGTCACGTAATCAATTCGATAATACTGATATGAATGATCTATTAGAAATTCCTGGGAATAAACGTGCTTTTCCAAATAGCACACAAGATCTTGGTATGCTGTATGGGAAAGGACAAAGTAATATCTGGAAAAATAATTTAACCCAAAGTCAGGAGGACAGACTTTCATTGAATGAGCAAAGAGATAAAATAAAAAATGTTGTCATGAGGCATAAAAAATCTACTGACACATTATCATCATCGATATCCGCAATTAGCAAAGGTAAGAAAACCAATTAAAGTAGCTCTAAAAATGAACTAATATTATATGTGAACTATTTTATATATTTTGGGCGAAATAAATTGGATTAATTAAACTAATCATTTGGACAATTTTGTAGTACATATAACAAAAAAATTATCAATAAAACAAAATAATAAACTTTTGCATGAAAAGTGCACATATCTAATTCTAAAGTAATTTTTTGTATGAAAAGTGCACATTTCTAATAATCCTTTATGTTGTATCCTTTTTAATTGTTTAATTAAAACTGTAGTTTTTCAATAAATCAGTTTCCAACATATTTATAGATTTTTTAAATATAATATGTGTTTTAATTTAAATTAATTACACTCTTTTCTTTATATTATAGAAGCTGCCAGTGATGACCAGAGTGTAGATCAAACGCCTCTCGTAATTTCTCGCTGTAGTTCTCTTAGTTCCTTAACCAGCTGTTTCCAGCATTCTGCTCGAAGTTCATGGGTTAGTGATGTGAGGTAAAAAATTCTGATTTTCTTTAAGCTGTAATTTAATTTCTGAATATTATTTTAATTCCTTTGAATTCAGCACAATATATTTAAAATGAATGTTTTGTCTTTAGTTCAAAATTATGCTGTGAAGTCCTGCATACTGAATACAATAGTTAGATCTAAAAGATATAAATATTTAATTTTTCTGCGATGAAATAAAGTTTTCTATTTTTTATGGGAGCCATATTTTTGGAGGAAAAAAATTATATTCTTTTTAATTCTGTGATAAATTTTGTAATCAATTGTTGCATCTACAAATTATTTCTAATAGCCTTTTCGTTAGCTTCATTATAATATAATATAAAAAGTACTTCCAAATTAGTTACAGAAGTCAAAATTATAGAGTTTAAAAATGTTTCTCTTATAATCATATGTCACAATTTCAAATTTACATTTATTAAATATTTTTATATAAAAAATATTACTATTAAGAATTTTTAATCACTATTTTGAGACTCTTTTTACAGTTTAAAATTAAATGATAATAATTGTTTAGTTAAATTCTGATATTAAATTTTATTTTTTAAATAATTTTAGCTCATTAATTTTTACCCTGCCAATTTTACTAAAGATATCCAAATTTTTTTTATCTTTACAATTATTTTTATAATGAATCAGCTATTTTGCAATATGTATCTTAAATGCCTTTTCAAAAAGAAGTTACTTTTTTTTAATTAAGAGACAATGAAAATTTTGAGAATCATCTTAAAACAAATAATAATGCATATTTTTTAATAATTGTTTGAAAAAAATAAAACTTTGCTCTTAAAATAATCTCAATAATAAGTTGTTTTTCTCAATTCAATATCCACGTCCGTTTTTATTCTAATCTGCTGTTAGTCTAATAAAAAATCCTAGTTGACAAATATTGTACTGTAAAAGAATATTAACTACATACCTGCATGGTCCCCTGCTTTACTTAAAAGAACTTAGAAAGTGTTACAGAGAATAGGTGGGGCTTTCCCAAACTTTTCTTGGCAGTTAGCCATTCCAGCAGAATATTATTAATGCATGTCAAATCAATACTTCTTTCATTCTCTACCTGCATGCTCGGCGGACTGTTTGACATTATTCTCTCTGGGAAAAGTATAATTTAAGCATTATGAAAACATTTCAGTCTATTTGGAAAATGTCAGTATTTTTATTACATTTGAATTTAATTAATAACTTTAAATCTGAATTTAGAAGTTGTCTTGTAAATGTTGTTTATAAATTAGTTATTTAGTTTCATTTATTTATAGAATATCAATATATGATTATTAAGAGTCCTGGTGCTAGAAATTAGAAATTCTTAACTTTTAAGAATGTTTATTGAAAATGATTATAAGTTATAAATTGTTAATATTTTAGCCAAAGAACAAGTGCAGTCATCTCTCCATCAGACTTACCAGATTCTCCTGGATACTGTGCTAATGAAGATAGGCATCATATTTCTGAATTTACAGATAAGATTCCAGAAGCTGATGCACAGAGTCTAATCAGGCCTCGGCCAGCATGGCCTATGAGCTCTCTGCCATCCAATGACTCATTGCCTAGTTCCATAAAGAGGATGTCTTTGGATAGTGATGTGTTTGTGAATAGCAATGAAGCCATGCATACAGAAACAATAACAGATCAATCGGAAAATCTTGATACTTTAGAATCACCTGCATCTTCTAAAACTCCTCCTTCCAGACCACAGAACAGTCCATTTTCTCCTGAGAAAGATCAGTATTCAAATCAGGAAGTAAGTTTTGAGCATTTTTCAATTAATATAGAATGTATTCATGTAATCAATTATTAATTAAAAATTTTGACTGTCATTTTGTTTACTAGATTACTGATTGTGTTTAATTTCAAGTAAAAATCCTATTAATATTTTGATGCACAGATTCCCTCAAAGGTCATTAAAACCATGTTATTTAAATAGTCTAACTTTTATTCTGTTTTTTGTTCACATGAAGTTATGGCCAATTATTTGATAAAACAATAAAAACGATTTGAATGTCATTGTAGCTATGAAAAGTACTGCTAAAAATTATCAAAACTCACATAAACTCACATTAATAATTTAAAATGTAATTTTTTTAAAAAAAATATTTTTTGAATAAAATAGAGTAGGGTTTTTTTTTTAATTATTACAAAAAAATTGCTTGATTAAAAAAATATTCCTTTGAAATGCATATTACCACTATCTAAAACATATAGTGTCAAACTTTGTTATATTAAACTTATAGAATCTGAAAAAATAGAAGTATGTGGCAAATATTAACTATTTTTAATTAGTAGTAAAAGTTATATGTTATTTTAAGAAATAAAAATCTTTTTTTTAGAATAACATATTTACACAATTTATTAAGTTGAACTTTGAATATAATTTAAAGAATCAATAATTTTCAGATAAAAGAATGGAATTTTCCTTCTATGGTTAAATTCTTAAAATATTTTATACAAATAGTAATTAGTAATGAAAGTTTGCTAGCTTAAATACTGTAGGAAATCAATGTGCTTATAATAACTTTTAATGCAGTTGAATGTTATATAGAACTGCTTATTACTGTGCTAAAAAAACTTTTACTGTGCTTCTCCCCTTAATAATATTGAAATTATGATCATGTATGTTCTTTCTTCCGAACAATGTTATTTGAGAAAAGTATTTTTTTTTATTTTATATATTGATACAATTATTATACTATTTTGTGCATTTAATATGATGAAACTGTTTTGTTAAATTTTAATACATATTACAGTTATATTAATTTTCCATGCTTTCTATTTTTTTTAAAATTAGAATTAATTGCAAACCTTCAAATTCATATTTGAATAATACAAAGCTTATTATAAATTCACTTAAAGTGCTTAAATAAACTTATTTAAATATTAAAGTTTATTTCATGTAAGTTTTTGTATACTGATTGTAAATATTTTTGAAATTTTTTCTTGGTGCAGACAAGTTTGACTTTAAATATTTCATACTTATTATATTAAATATAATTGAATTATACATATATATATTGTAAGAGAAAAAGTTTTAATAAACTATGCTTATTCTAAAAGAAATTAGTTTTATGCTTTATTTATTTTGAAATTTCTTACTATACCATTTATTATATATTACAATAAGCTCTCTCAAGAAATGAAATTTTTGAAGATGAAATACTTTTATTAATTTTTTTAAGTTGTAAACTAATTCAAAAATAAAAATTTATATAATATTTTATATTGAATAACATCTTTCTATAAAAAGAATTATATCTATGCCAAGTATCTATATATATTATATAATTTATAAAATTAAACAACTGTTTTTTATAATTTCTATTGATTGAATTTTTTTTTTTTTGAAATTTAATATTTCTTTTGTAGAGTTCAAGTTCTCAAGAAAATGAACAGCAAACTCAAGATGAGGATAAAGATAATGATTTAGTAGCTGCATGCATAAATTTGGGAATGCCAAACAGTGCTGATCATAAACAACAAATAAGCACAACTCTGCATTCTAAATTAACTAATTTATTTTCCATTTCATATTCTCGAAGTAGCATTCCTGTAAAATCTCGATTAACTCAATCATTTCCTGCACCATGCAAATCTGATGGAACACGTCAAAACTATTCACAAAATATCCCTGGATCATCTTCAAATTTGTCCACTTGCAGAAATCTAACACATTCTGACGGCACCATATGTGATGACAACGATAATCTTCTAATACATTCTGGAATTGATCAGAAACAATGTGACAAATCTTTTCCATCTCAAAATGATTCTTCTGAATCCAAAAAAGTAATTTCAGAAGCATTTCTCTCCAAATGCCTGAATGTCTGCAAGAAATATCCTGCTTTGAGTCAGAAATCTAGCTTTGATCAATCTGAATTAAATCTGTCAAGTAAGTTGTGGCAAAAATATTTATTTTATTCCATTATTATTCATTTTTTTAACAGGGAAAAAAGTACTTTTGTTGAAGGATTATATATGAAATGTAATGTGAAAAAATTCTATATTTCTATTTCTATTCTATATAAAAAGTCTATATTTCTTAACATTGCTGGAATTCTCTAAAGAAAATTTTCTAAATTGCTATCATTTGCTATTTCCATATTTTTTGAACCATCAGGAGTGGTCTCCCCAATACTTTCTCGCATACTTTATAAAGGTGTTACACCAAAGAACGTCTTGCTTGACATTGGCGTATAACAATTACGCCAATGCTTGCATTTATCGTGCGGTCGTTGGCGAGTGTTTTACTGTGTTTTTAAATTATCTTGTTTATATGCTTTTGAAGATGCAGACTGTCAGATAGTCAAGCCCTTATCAGATTTGACCCAAAATTTAATAGTTGATTTATGTTGCTATTGATACTAAATCTGTGTACCGAATTTTATTTATCTAGCTCTCTTCATTTTGTAACTATAGTGTTAACTGTACTTTTTCGTTAGCCGGGTGCAACCGGAAAATCGCTAAAGAAATTTGGCGGAATTCTACATAATTTGGCTATTTTTCGCTTTAAAAATCGCGGTAAGAAATTTGGAGGAATCATACATTATTTGGTGGTTTTACGCTTGCGCCCGGCTAACGGAAAAGTACCGAGTTATCTTACATTCAAACAGACTTTGTCTTCATAGATTTTGTATAAAATTTGATTGAAATTTTCATCTTTTAAGTGCAAAGCGTTTTAAGTTATTTTAATCCTGACAAATAAATGGACATTTTCAAAAAATCGGATTTTCATGCTCATTTGAGATTTCACAAACTCTTGAGTTCAGATTGCTGTCGATTGCGATTATTTCACTATACATCATATGCGAGAAAGTTAAAAGAATTATGTGTGTAAAAATTTTGTTCCGTGGTTACAAAGTAATATTCTGCAAAAATTATTATTTATAATTCGGAATACAGCTTTTAGTATATGAGCAGGAATTGAATTCTTTTGAAATGACAAATTTATTTTTCCTTCATGATTATGTAGAGGATTCACTTTTTCGATTTTTTTAATAAAAATTTCTTTGTTAAATCCATGATTGAGGATGACACTCTCAGCACAGCAAAGCAGAAAGCCAAAACAAGAGAAGAGAGAGTATTTGTAGTTACATAATTTCATAAAGAAGTATTTCCTGAACCAGCATTTATTAAAACCATATGTGTTTCATGTGATATTGCAATTTCACATGACACAAATTTATACTTTTAGATGGCAATTGTGTAACTCAGTTTGTTGAATTCATATATATATATATATAAAAGTACTTCAAGGTGGGGATAAAAGCCACTGTAGCTATAAATCCCAATATCTTATGTCTTTCAAGTTTCAAGTACTTTAAGTAGTTAGAACTGACTGAAACTTCAAACTATCTTTGTGTTTGTGTGTGATCTCTTGTGTTTTTGGTGAAACTTATTTTTTCTCTACATCTGGAAACCGGGGATAACAGCCATTTATGCTATAAATCTCAATATCTTACTTCTTTTAAGTCTTAATTAGCTAGAAAATAAATAATTTAAGAATGCAAATAAATGGAATTCATTATATTTAGTTATGTGATGTTAATTTAAAAACAGTTGTTTGAACATGAGAATTATGCTGAGCATATATTAAATAACCTACAGTAAATAGTTCAATTTTGTTAATAATTATGTTAATAATTAATATTATTTAATTAATTTATTTTTAATAATAAAATTTTATTATTAAAAATAAATAAATTATTAATAATTTATTTATTTTTTGTTGTTAACGGATTAATGAATATTATACTTATTTATATAGATTGTTTTTTAAAAAATATATATACGAAAAACAAAGTTATGCTTATTTTCATGCATTAAATATTATGCCTACCAAATTTAAATCAGTGATTTATATCGTTTTAATTATTTTTCTTAATTTTTAGGCAAAGTTAAAACTTCTATTCCTCAAATCGTCCGAACAGAGAATCCAAGTTTTGATACTGAACAGCATCCAAGACAGCTCCATATTAAATCTCAAAACTTACCAGTGTACACAGGTTATTCCTCCAGCAGTAGACTTAAGACAGACAGCGGACAGAGACCTTCTGCCCATGGGAATTCGAGTTCAACGGAAGACAATGTCTCCGAAGAAAATATCCTCAGTAGTAGTCCATCGGCATGTGACGAATCTGAAGGTCAAGATTCGGATTACCTAACCAGAGCGTCTCACAGCAGAGCTGGCGAAGCTGTTTTAAGGAATAATAAAGTTCGTTCAAGAAAGACAAAAGCCAATAGACGTTCGATGGAAATCCGCCCTCCTTCTGAGCAGTCTAGTGAAGACGATAATAAGAATGTTTTTAGTAGAGCTACTGATATAGGGTCATCACAAGCACCCAGTCACTCCATATCTGTTCCTTCTAGTGAAAGCGAAGAAAAGATGAAGGAAGATGAAAGAACCAAAGAGAAAGTTTCTCGAGGAGTTATACCTGACCTTTTGGAGGGAGCCGCTTATCAAGATGGCTTAAGCCAAGAGACAGATCGTAGGCCTCAAGGCGGTTGCATTGCCAAATCAAACATTCCTAGAAATATGACTGATTCAATGGAATTGCGAAGAGGGGCTTTGATGATTGCTGCTGAATTAGAAGAAGGTATTGAAGATTATACACATAGCAGTACAAGCTTTGATTTGGAGAATATGAAACCTCCATCGTGCATGGCAGAAATGAGCATGACCAGCAGTGGACTTTCTGATCTCTTATCAAATGGCAATGGATGCTACATCAGTGGTAAAAGAGCTGTTGATCGCAGACGTAATATTAAAAGATCCAAGAAAATGAATGGCAGCCATAGATTTGTTTTTAAATCTGTGAGGCAAACAATAGCTAAAACTTTAGATCCATCGCGGCAAAAAGAAAAAACAGAGAAACCGATATCGACTTCTACTTCTATGGAAAACATCAGTATGAAAAGTAGTGGTACTTCAGACCTGATAGAAAACATAAACCCGCCATCAATATTAGATGATTTGTCTATGACAAATAGCTGTGCTAGTCTTAACAGTATAAGTTCTGATATTCTGGAAAGTAGATCCCAGTCACTAGCAGATCCTAGAAGTAATTCCGAAATGTTCCAGCGACTGAATGCAGCTGCAGCAATGGTTCAGGTGTATTCACGAGAATTGTCCAACATAATGACAGGAAGCATGAAGAGTAGTTGTAATTCTGATTGCTTGGATCTTGTGAAGCCACCTTCTATCTTCCAGGATATTGCTGAAGTGACTATGGAGGATGGAACTGAAATTTTATCTGATCCATTAGTATCAGATTTTGAGCTTGAAGAGGAACTACCTCACGATGACGAACCTTCTGTGGAACCATCGACAGAAACTGTGCATTCACCTTTTATAAATTCTGCAAGATATCAGGACAGGAGTACAGAAAATTTAAATAGTTCTATTGATGGCGATAGTCTTTTGGACAGAGAACTTTTCCCAGCCAAACAAATCAGTACTTTAGTCAGGGAACATCAAAATAATAGTCCAATAAGCAGTATTCAAAACCATTCTTTGATTACAGATGATGAAATGTCTTCTGGATTTTTTAGTAATCTTACAACTGACGATCACTGCAGTGTAGATAAAGACGACAATTACGATACCAATATTCCTTCGTCTTCTCCACCAGCTGCTCGGCGTGGTCCTCGAATTGTTAAACCCATCAATCGGGATACCATTCGACAGATGCAAGAAAAGAAAATTGCTGAGAAAACAGTTAAGTCAATCAGAGGTAAAACTTCTGTCAACAGTCCTCGAAATCTTTTGCAACAAGTCACAACTGCTCGTATTATGAGTGGTAATAAAGTAACAAATGCAAAAACTCCATCACCATCCGTGAGTGGTGTAAGACCCACAAGAACTTCTGCCTTACGTGCCTCTCAAAACAAACAGACAAACATTAAAGGAAGCGGTGGCAGAATGTCTCCTAGAGCTTTTCTTAGCAAGCCACCTCCTGCAGTTGCACGGACTTCTAATAAAATTATCAAACAACCTCTTATTAAAACAACATCTTCTGGCACTTCAGATTCTAAAGTAAGCAATGGTGACATGGAAACAAAAAGACCACATCCACTAGTAAAACAAAACACTTTTACAAAAGACGAAGCAACTCCAAAAGTGCCTGCTGATACAGATGACCATAATAATAACGATAAAATCTGTAACGGAAAAGTGACATCGCCTCTTTCATCTGAAGCTAAAGTTCCTGATCGAAAACTGTCTCTTTCATCTGTAACCTCTGGTGTACCTTCATCCAGCTTGAGCTTGCAAAGAAAACTTAGTGCTCCAATTCAGAGAAAAGGGGAAAGACCTGGTATACCCACTTCACCTAGCTCTCAAAGCATCACAAAAATTCCAGGTAAATCTTAGGCATTTTTTGTTTAGCAATTTAGATAATCATAAATAAGAATTTCTCATTTTTCTTATGTATTTTAGAATTGTCATTATAACCCAGGTAGCACATCCTGTAACATAATATTGTACAATATTCTGCGATATTATATGATATTAAACAATATTGCAAATATTGATCATTATTGTACAATATTTGTGAGCTACTAGGAAATATTATCCATATTCTGAGCAAACTTTAATAATGTTTAATTAATAATGCATTTTTTATACTCTACTAATAAAGAAAATTTTTTATACAACTAGAAGAAATATTTATAAATATGTCCTTAAATTTACAAAATATATACTTACATTTATATGTTATATGACATAAATTTAAACTTTTAAATTGTATATATTTATCACTAAATAGTTAAAGCACCTACTCTAAAACAATTAAGGTTATACAAAAGTAGATATACTCTGCTATAAGGTCCTTTAGTAGATCAAACTACATCATACATTATAATAGGATGAATAGAAATTTGTATTGTACCATTGATTTATTTCTTTGTATCAAAGCAATGAATAAAAAATCAGTTTATCCCATAAGTAATTTTTTTTTGTTAGTTGAAATTAAGAAAATTCAAGTAACTGGAAAATAGAATAAGGAAAGCAAATCATAAAAATTTTGGCCATATATATAATTATGAAAACTTAGGAAACTAATCACTGTAGCCGAGAAACCTTAAAATACATTAATTAAATCCAGGTAGATTTAATAACATTATTTTTCAAGATAATAATTTTATAATGTGTGTATGATTTTTTTAATTATGTTTTATTGCATTTTAGATAAAAAGAGCCCAAGTAGCAGTAACTTATCAGGACGTGGAATATCAGCTGTGGGCAGTCGAACAACAAGTACAAATAGCTTATCCTCTCAGTCTTCCAATAGTTTATCAGCTAAGAAACAAAATTCTCAAAAAGATGTGCCAAGTAAAATATCCTCGATTTGGAAGCGGAGTGAAAGCAGCTCGTCAGCAAACAGTCCTGTGACTGATAGTTCAACTGCAGACAAACAACTTCCTGGAAGTGCCCGAGGAAAAGTGAATGTAACAAAAAGTGTACCCTTGAGGTAATTATTTATGATTTTATAACCAGAAAGTGAAGTTTCCTATCATTTCTTCATTTTTTTTTATTATTATTGAAGTAAAGGGTACTTACGTGCTAAGCCATTGATTATTTTCGCCAAATCAAAAAACGATCGCCAATAGATCGCCTACACGCCAAAAGTGGTTTGTCTCGTATTCAAAAGCATTAAAGAATTTTGGCCCCCAAAATGAAATTTGGCGTTGTTGGCGGATCGACGGTCTAATACGTAATTACCGAGTAAAGTACTCAATTACATTTACTTTTCTTAATATGCAAGAAAAGTAAATGTGTAATATTTAATGTAATATTGTGTCATATTTAGGAAAAATTGTAACTAGAGAAATAGACATATATTATATTTAACTAGAATTTATATATTCGTTTGAAGTACCCCAAAATTAGTGCAATTGTTTTATGATTTTTTCCTAATATTTAGATATTGTATAAAATTGTAAAAATTATTTGAAGTACAATGATAGTCTTCTAACTAGGTGGATTAATAACTTAGTGGGCTTCTAACTAGTGCTACTCAGCTGAAAGGGAGGTCACAAACAACTATAAAAATATTTTAACTAATATGTTGATGAATACAAAAACTAAAAATAATTTACATAGAAAATGTTTTCATTAAAAATTTTATTCACATGAAGTTTAACTTCTCATTTTGCCTTATTGATATGAGGTCTTATTTTTTTTACGTGTGAAGAGTTGTGCATTAAACTTATAATCATAGCCTGTGTAACATCTTATTTCATTCAAATAATTTTTAATTCTTGGGATACACAGTTATTTGAATTATTTTTCATTAGAGATAACATGCATTTTTGTGGCATGAAGAAGTGGAAAGTTTTAATAATATAACCGAACATCATGCACAACATTGGACAAAGAAATGTATATCTTGATAAGTCAAATGTGCGCCCAATAAGTTAAATTACTAAATATAAATTGTTTAATTGGATCTTACGAATTTTGTTTCCTGTATATTAATTTTAAAAAATATTTAAAGAATAGAAATGGATTCTATTGGCATAAAAATCTTTATATATGAGAATAACTGGACCTAATTGTGTATCTTAGTATATTTTTTTGGTTGCTAAATTTCCTATACCATGAGTATATATTAATTAAAATATGAGTGTAATTTGGTTTTAAAAATTGTGCTAATTCTATGTTGCAAAGCAAACTATCTATAAAGCATCAGTTAATTTATTTTTAAAAAATCAGAATTTTCTATGTATATTTTGTGAGAACATACATTTTGATTCAGATTGCATACATTTGGTGATAATCCACTTCTGCAGAATTATGGCATGACAAATTTAACATATATGTTTAAACTATTTAATTGCTTTTTTTTGTCATTGTAATAAAGCTTAATTAAGGAAGATATATTTTAAGTTATGAATAATCTCATCATTTGAAATCTGATCAGTTAGAATAAAGAGGAATATTTATATACATTTTGTCTGTATTTAGAAGCATGTAGAATTTAAGTTCTGAATACTTAATACTAAATTTCAAGTTGACTGTTATTTCTTTCAGATGCAGCAGTGTTACTACACCCCCAGTGCAGCAAAAAGGCATTCCAAGAAGTTCTACATATGAAAAAATACCTAAAACAAGCCAAAATGACAGTTCAAAACCCCAGAACAGAGGTACAACACAGGTTACAGGAGGAACATTCAAACCCAGACAACCCCTAAGTAATACCACAAAGAATGCTAATAAAAAGTTACCCAATGCACCAACAAAACCTTCAGGGGGTCCTCGAATCGTCAAACCGGTGGCTAAACCCCATGCAATAACTTCCAAAAGTTTAAGGCAATCAGGTAGTTACACTCCATTTTCTGGGGGCTATAGCCTATCTTCTGGACCACCAGCTTGCATTACTAGTGGGAAAAGTTATGGAAGTTCTCAGGATCCAAAAGTTTCAATACCTCTGGTTACTGCACCTTTTACATACATGACAGAAAATGGCAATGATGTATCTGACAGCAGAAGAGCAATGGATGCAAATGGTGCAGATTCAGACAGGAGGAAAGAAACTGACAGTCAGTATTTGGACAGGAAGAAAAGTGACTCGGAGGACAGTGACAGGGAAAATGTTTGACATTAAATACAAAACAGCTAGCGGTAGTAAAGTTTTATATGTACCAAATTCTTATTTCCTGAATTGGTATTTCACTCTATTTTTAACAGAAATTATATCTTAATCCGGTTGTTTCTTTTAGTTGTATATTTGTTGTTATTTTAAATGAGAGAAAATGGAACAAAATTACTCAATTCAAAAAACAAATTTTTATGACTGGAAAATAATGTTGTATTGTTTTTTGTCATTGGATTAACTTTCCTCTCAATTTATGTGTCTAGTCTATGGAGCAACTATGCAAAGTCTTTAAAGAGCTGTATTTACTATTCATAAGGCAGGTGTGTATGTATACATTAAGTGCATTATAATATATTTTCTTTCTTGTTAAGCGTATTTACAATTTTTCCTAATGCATTATTTTCTGATTTTTCTACTGAAGATGTAAAGATCCTGTTGCTCTCATTTTTCATTTTGTCTCTCTGTATTACGTTAAGAATCCTCATTTGTTAAGACATTATATGGTGTAAAAAAAAGAAGTTTGTGTTTTGATTTTATGTTATAATTTTAATCATTTCAATTTTCAAATGAACTGTGTTTTAAATATATGGCAACTCCTCATACAAACTGTGCCAAGAATTTTACTAAATATTTTGAATTAAATTTTGATTAGGTAAAGAATTTTTGCCTTTATACATTTATCTGACTTTTTTTTCTTCTCAATATTTAAATTTCCTTAAATACATACATGAAAATTTATTGTCACGTGTTTCAATATTCTGTTGACATGCCTTATAGCGTTTTTTATAAAATATGCATTTACTTATAAATGTTTAACAGTTAAGTGTATATTTTGACAACTAAGGTATTGAAACATGTATTTTATCAGTATGGATAATTCAGTGTTGAACTAATTATTTATTTCAATTGCTTATTTTATAGAAGTGAAATATACTTATTGAAACATCAAAATTAAAATTTTAACTAAAATTATATCTTTATAAGAATGCAAGTAATTTTAAAATGTTGAAAAGTTATATAGGAATTCAAATTCTATTTCTTTTTACCTCTTAATTCATTCTGTTAACATTCATTTTTTATGAACTTGAATATAAATTTAATTAAGAATAGCATTAATGATTTAATATTAGACTAGGCTTTTAACTGCATTTGTGCCACAGTTATCTCTTTGTGCATGTTCTGATTGAATTCAGTCTTTTTTCTTTCTGTTATAAATTATATGTATATAAATAAATGTTTAATAAATTTTATTTACCATGCATATTTACAACCATAAATATTTAAGTTCATTATTAGGTTTACATTATTTTGCACATTGTATGCATTTAAAAATTGTCACTTTAGCTGCTTAAAAGATACTTGTCAGTTTAATAATATGAAAAACTATAGTAAAAATTCTAGATTATTTTGACTTGTAAGAAAATTATTGACTTTTTTTAAACTGTATTCCACAATCTTATCTCCAATATTTGGGATTATTAATCTAAAGTAGATTTCCTCATTTTATTTTTATAAAATTAAAAAATATTACAATTTTTTTGATGTTTTTTAAGGCTTGCATTACATAATTTTAATTGGTAATGCTATTAATAAAATATTCAATGTTAAAATCATGCAAATGTGCATTGATACTGGAATATGAAAAATTTAAATTCACCATGTAATTATTCAACAAATATTTAATACACGTGCCATAAAAGCTTAACTAGACTAATTTCTAAATAAATTATTTGTATATTTTATGTATAGTTTGTGCTTTTGTGTTTGAAAACTAACATTGATTTGTTTCAGTTTTGTTATCTACAATGCAAACTCGAGAATTTTATTTACAATGATTCCTTTGATCTTGTATTATTGTGATATGTTGAATAAAAATGAAAAATGCTTTTAAATGTATTTTATTGAATGAAGTCTTTCTTTATATTTGCACCCTAAAAAGCTTTCTTAAAGTCCCCCCCCCCATTTTACTTGTCAGTGGGAGTTGGGTTACCAAGTAGGTGAATTAAACAGCTGTTGAAAGGGTCATTGCAAGCTTAGAAATAGTTTGTGTATACTTTGTGGGATTTTGAATCTTATCTGTTTTCATTTGATTTACAATAACAAATTTAAATAGGTGGTGTTTCAATTCTAGAATATTAATCTTCGAATTTTTCCCATCTTTAAATTCATTTGCAAATCGAATTATGTTTTTCAGTTGATGTTGATTCCAATCCAACAATTATGGTAAACTTTATTTTTGAATATCTATATATGTTGTATTAATTTGAAAAACGTAGTTGATCCAAAAAAATCTCTCCACATTCAGTTATCTAGCCATATGTATATTTGATTTTCAATTACCATTTGCCACAAAGTAATAAGTCATATGGTTTTTCTGCCAAAAGTGGTGCTAATTAAAAGTTAAATTAACGTCTTAGTCAAATGTCTGAAAATCGACAGATTTAACGTTCCCACAAACATTCGCACTGATTTCTTGATCAATCAAAAATAATCGGCAAAATGCGACTATACTCATTCTCACCCTGTCTATTTTGCCAAATGCAGTTATTCTGCCGATTTAAATCATTATTTGGATTTTTTGATTATTTACAATATATTGATTTAAAATAGTTCTTTTAATTAATATATAATTAACGCCCAGTTCTTCGCAATCATTCCAAAACAGCCAAAAAAAAATCATAATTACTAGTCAGGGGAGGGAGTAATCGATTATCGGCAAGAGGTAATTACTCTCCTTACACCCTTATTAACGCAGCTTCTGGTAACAGGTCCTTAAGAGCTTATTCTGAGTCTGATATCAATCATTTTATCTAGTACATTCGTCATGTTTTTATTAATGTAATTAATCCTAGAAAATCTCACCACATTGAATGATCTAGTCGTATACCATTTGTCCCATAGTAATAAGTTTATTTTTTATATTACGAGCGACATATATGTTGTCTTCCTATTGAATTTTTGTAAGCTCAGAAACAAATCACCATTTTGAGAACTTAGAAAAAAACGCATAATTTATTATGAACTTTTTTTTTCTAACAAAATAATTCATTTGGGTTTAAATCTTTTTGTACGTCTTCGAATTTAATTTTATTACGAATTAATTTAAGATTTAATTTAGAAGGAAGGAATTTATTTAAGTTTTTGATAAGAACTAAGATGATTATTCAGAAAGTATTTTAAAGAAGTATATAATTAAAAATACCAAATATATTTTCAAGAAATCGAATATAGACGTGTTTTAACTCTGTAGGTTATTCGGATTATTCAGACATATTTTTAATTTTGTGTAAATTTTACATGACTTTTGGAGATGCAAATGAACATTAACATTTAGAAAGGAAAACTTATTTCTTGAGACATATTTATTCATAAAATGTTAACATACAGATAAGTTCTGTATTTCAAAATTAATATGTCAAAAAAATTTCACCATTGTGAAATATATTATACAGAAAAATTAGTGATATTTCTTCTATATTGTTTCCGATTAAAAACGATATAATTCTTCGATTAATAATCGAGATTAATATCATGGATTAAAAGGGGGGATAGGGATCACACTTTGACTACTCCGCTCCGTCCTAAGGCACAGGGATAAAATTGAGTAGCCGGACCACTGGGACTGAAATTATATCCTGAAGGTCATCAACGGCCAAAGTATAGCCCGTCATCGATAGGGAGTAGTTGACAGCACATCATTTCTGTACTCCAATCAGCATATCGCAAACTTTTCATCCTAAAATTTGAGGTACCTGGTGGAGGGGCAGGGAGCTTAAAAAAACTTGTATTGACCATAACAAAATGCGAAATCTTTAAGGGGACGCTTTCATTATATGATTAAATTCTTAATCAGGGGGTTAGAATTGTTTGATAATTGCATACCTAAGCAAGCAGTTTTTATTCTCTAACTTTAAAAATAGAGAAAAGCAAACTGTGTTTATTAATATCATAAAGAAAAGATTGTTACTAACATTAAGGAAAATGTAACGTATTTTAAACTTCCTCTGCATAGGTTTCATTTGATTTGACTTCTTATAAATATACTCTTTGTATAAAGAAAATGAGGGCAACGGTAACAAGAGAAATGTGCCATTCTGAACCAAAGGAAATATTAGCCCAACTTGTCTCTCGAGGGTCAAGCTCAGAATCCGTTGCCAAACAGTAATGCTTGATAGCACAGATACTGTTCGTATCAGTATTCTGAGGCAATCACTTTTCGGTGATTCTATCTCATGAAGGGGAGAGACGCGACAAAATGAGCGTATAAACGGAATTCTTTGTCGTCTTTGACCTTAATTTTCGCCCTATTAAATACTTTTTTGTTCAATTTTTTTCATCTGTTTGCGAATATCGTGCCATTTCTCTCCATATTATTTTAATTCAGTCTTTATTATTATTATTTTTTTCAAATGTAAACATCCCCTCTTTCCATCTTTTCTTTCACTCCTATTTTGACGAATTAAATTCATCCCAACGCATGAACGAAAACGCTGGGAATTTTAGAATCTGTTTTCAAACAATAACAGACCTCAGTTTGATAAAATTCATATTTAAAATCCGAGAGTTTTCTTTTCCACCCTTAAGCATTCACCCTAATAAGGCGGCAGCGGCAATAGTTATGCCAGTTACACACTTATTTAATAGTAAAATTGTGATTTGTCTACGCCAAATTTTGAAGCGTAGGCAAAAACAAATGTCTTCAGGTATTTATTATTTTTTAATGAAAATCATTATTTGGAATAGCACGTCCGTTCGAATAGTGTAATGCTTTCCTAGATGGAAAATACGCATAACATATTACGCATACATAACATTATTTATTTTTTAAAAGCAGAAGGCAGTTTCGAAGATATAGATGACGCTTTGAATTTTTAAGTTCGATTTATTCCTTCGCGGGAAACACGCAATATGTGCAAGCAGAAGCGACGAGCACAACACAAAACGGAATGAGGAGAAGCTAATGAAACTTTTATCCCTGTGAATATATACTTGGAGATTTTAATAGGGATTTCTATGGCATGTCAATCACATGTGAGGGAATTATAGGGATCTTTTAAAGGAATGCGCTTGGCTGAATAGTTTTTATCCCTTCACTCGGAGTGTGGGAATTTATCGGCTTTTAGCCGCTTCAGCAATTTTACGAAGCTTCTGTTGAATGAATTAACTAGAGTGTGTGGAATGGATCAGGAAATGAGAAAATATTTTTAGAATGAAGTTACTATGACTAAATTAATATAAAAATTTGGAAATTAATTAGAGTTTAAATTAAGAGTTTAAAATATTATTACACACACACACACACACATATATATACATTTATTTAAGTTTGATAATGAAAATAAATGTCTTTAATTCTTTATTAACTGATTAATTTTGTCATCAGTTTTTGAACTTTGTTTTTGACCCAGTTGTTAAGATTCCTTGCAAAATAATCCAAGGAAAAATTTTAATTAATCTAAATATTTCAAATAATTGTATTCATAATTAAGTATTATAAATTTTTACTTTTAGCTTATTTTAACTACTTGCTATTTGAGTTACATTCTTCGAGTTCTTTTAAATACCCTCTGAAAAAATGTTCATATAACGAAGAGATAGACTAGATTTAAATGGTGCTTTTAAGTATACCAGATGGACTAGGTGAAAAAAATTACCAATACAGAGCAGGAACCTATTTCAACTATACTGATGTCAAAGTAAAATGTTAATATTATTATTTTTGGATAATTTATCTGATACGACTAAATTAATATTGACGAGTATTTCAATGTTATTAACATTATGTCGACCCATTTTGATGAAATATATTTTATCAAAACAAGGAAGAAATCAATTCAATTTTGATTTTTAACATATTAGAAATATACATTTTTATTGCCAAGACCAGCTTCGTATAAAACTGACTGGTATTGAAATGATCTGAATCAGTGGTATATTGGAAATGAAAAAGCAGATACAGTAGCCAAGGTAGCTTTAAACTTAGACACCCACGAAATATCTTTCCATGAGACCAAAGCCCCACTCAGAAATAAGACTAAAATACTAATAAGTAAAGATTGATTGGAATAATTTCATCAAGAGGCGAACAACCAATCAACAATTTAAAAATGTTTCTATTAACCGAATTGGGGATGATTTGTATCCCCAAGTATACACTACCCATGATGAATTTTATGTGCATAAAGTGGTTTATTTGATCGAAGTTCGACTTTCCAGAGTTGTAGTGAAGAAGGATCTATAAATCATATGAACAAAGCCTCTGCACTATGGCAAGAACACAGACTCAGGTGGCCAAGGAATTGGATGTCTTTTTAAGTCGAAATCATGAAAATCTCAGTCATTAAATCTTCTGTTAGGGGCAATTTGTCAAATCTCCCCTAATGTAAAAAATTAGCGTGCATTTAATGTATTTTATACATTTTAATATGTAATGGCATTTTTCATTTTTTTTTCTGTATCAATATGCGTTTTCTCTAGAGAATTCTTTATTGTTGACAAGGACCCAATGTCATTAAACGTGATTTGTTCCTGCGTGCTAGCTGGGGTTGCTCTTCGGCAACCCCATAAAGTTCCCCGAATGGCTTCCGACTAAGTCGGGATTCATAATTTTTTTAGTTTCTTATACAGAAATTTAACATATATGTCGTCAATTTCATATTACAAGACAAAAAAAAATCAATTTCTTTTTTTCCTCGCCATGTAATAATCGAACATTATTATATGGCCATGTAAAGAAGCGAATTGGAATCGCGTTCTGCTTCCAAAAAGAATGACAACGTAGTTTTCGTAGATTAGCGAGCGGGAGTAACCGCATAGTATAATATAAATTAATAATAATATATTAGAAAAATCAATTAATTACATTATTATAAATTTGTTTATTTTATTTTTTAAATGAAAAGATAGCTCTATTTTGCATTGATCCTATGGGAAAAATCATTTCGTTTAACGCGTATTTCCAGGGCCCCGGACAAAAGCTTCTTTGGGGCCCCTCTGCTTTACTTTAGTAATGGAGAACATTCATTAAAGAAGAAAACGTAAAATAAAATTTATGTTTCATTTGGGGGGCCCACTTATGTGGGGGTCCCGTGCAACTGCCCCGTATACCCTGCCTTAGTCAAGCCCTGTGTTTTTCGCATTACGAGTAAAATTCGGGAACGAATTTGACCGTTAAGCAAGGCTCCACTGTGTGTGTGTGTGCGTGCGTGTGTTTCGGTTTTTATTTTCGATTTATTTCACCAATGGTGTTCGATTTATTGCACAAGAGAGAATCGGTAAGAGATGAGACAGATTGCATTGTGACACAAGAGCAAAGGGACAGAAATTTTTCCTTTCAGTGATTTTACTAAGAGTTTCTAACAAGGTTGAGTATGTGTGAGGGAGACAGAGAGAGAGAGAGAGACAAGTCGAAATATTTATCCTCAATGTTAATATTCTGTGAGATTTTGATAGGTATTTCTTTACACATGTCTATTTACGTAATAAATTAAATAAATTCTTTTAAAAGATCCCTATAAGTTGACAGATTTTAATTTCTTCAGTTGAAGTGTGGGAACTTGTCGTTTAAATATTTTTTCAGCGCTTGTGGTAGATTAATTAAATAAAAAAAAGATGGAATTGAGCAGGAAATAATAATAATAATTTTAGAATGAAGTTAATATGAATTAAATTAAAATAAGAATTAGGTAAATAACTATTTAATTTAAATTTAGAGAACATCATTAAAAAGATATATCTAAAGAGAGAGAGTTTATCACAGAGAGAGAGTTTACCATAAAGTATAAGCAAATGTAATAACAATTTTTTCTCTCATCAGTAGGATAATCAGGAAGTATGTGAGTAATTGTAAAAGTCTCTCTTTACAAATTACAAGACAGTAAAAGTGTTTAAATTGTCATGTTCGCATGCGAACAGACTACCTGTTTATGAATTTCGTTCCATTTCATTAGAAATCAAGAATTTTGATTCAAACTTGCCAGTCAGGTACCCGGCGTTTCTATTACGTCCATTATAGGAGGGGTCGAGAAACAGAAAATGATGTTAATTAACTTTTGCTTTACTTAAGTCTAAATAAATAAAAGGGAAACTTTTTTTAAATAACGCATCTATTAATTCTTTTTACAGAAACTTTACAAGATGAAAGCTCATGTATACCAAAGGTAGGAGGTAGAAAACTTTAATTAAATTATTTTTGTTTTGGAATAAAAGAATTATAATATTAAAAATGAATTTCTTTTTTGAAAAAAAAATGAACTAAATAAAAAGGAACAAAATTTACTAAGTGCATAAATATATTGTTTATAATTCCATGTATAGACCCCTTATTGTAAATAAAAATTGTTCAGCAGTATTTTTCATTAAATTGTATCGTTTACTAAAAAAAAAAAAAAAAATCGGATTATGTAAGATTCTAGAATGCCTAGATTACACAAATAATTCGGATTCAACTTATTTTTCATGTTTTTCTCTTCCATCTTCATCTCGATTATATTGTGAAGAGGATTTCCTTATCTGAGAATATTTCTGTTTAAGTTATATTCCAGTATGCACGTTTCAAAAAATGATTTTGATGATTTTTTTTTCATACAAATTACAACGCATTTTTATTATTATTTTGAATGCCTTTCCTATAGAAATATTTACTTTTTCCTTAAAGTGAAAACTGAAAAACACGATATTTAAAGCAACAAAAACTGTTAAACATTGTTTCGAAAAGAGCAACATAGGCATCTTGCAAAAATATTTGTAAGGATTTTCTTTTGTAATCTGAATTCTTAAGTTTCATTTAGACGAGTTAAGGTTACGGTGATGTTAAGTCACACTTGCCTTGTTTTCCAGAAATTAATGCAAACGGTACCGTATCATGTGATAGTAAAAATATTGTAATGATATCATTTTAGAAATCTTCTAGATCTCAATTTTAAATTTAATTAATCTGGGAACTAAATTTTAAACTATACATTTCCTTTCTTCTTCCTTTAAAAAGTGACACAATCGTATCTTTAACCCGCCAATAATCAATAATAAGCAAGCAAGTCATCAAATAAAATCATATTTGATTAGAAGAGATAATTTTCCAACTCATAATTTTGCCAACTCAATGTTCTCATCAATGGTTTTTATTCAACGCTTAAAACTTCCAAGTTTTTCTACCTTAGATTAATAAAACCTAACTGCGGTAATGTCATAAGTGGAAGAAGAAAGTTGAGACAGTTTTAGAATAAATAACTGCGTGCTATTTAACAGTTGTGAATGTCAGA
This sequence comes from Argiope argentata, assembly GCA_026289955.1. NCBI lineage: Eukaryota > Metazoa > Arthropoda > Arachnida > Araneae > Araneidae > Argiope > Argiope argentata. The sequence continues at coordinate 1,208,073 of JAOUZG010044950.1, read as the reverse complement.
GCTACTTCGAAAGAAGTTATTTATAATCCCAGTCAAAACGGCGATGTCAGCCAGCAGACAAAACAAAAGAGCAGAGAGACGGAGGAAATCGAAACATATTCTTCGAATTTCTGGTCAAGATTAGATGTCAGAAAATACCGTCGGGGGTAAAATATTCGGTACATTAAAAAAACCCAGTAAATTATTTTAAATTTAATCTTTAAAGTTAATTTTGCATTGAAGTAAAAAAAAAATTAGATGAATTGCGAATTACTAAAAAAACAAGCACAATATTTGAAGTTTTTTTAAAAAAATAATTTGAATTCGACATAATTCGCTTTATTTGAGCCTCTAGCCCGAAACATCCAAGTAAGTTAAATATTTCAAGCTCGTTTTGAAATTTTCTTTTATTTTAATCTTTTGCATTCGGGAGACGACTCTCGGTCATAACTTACATTGTTTCGACAACTTGAACGAATATCGCAAAAGGATAATTAGATAATAGTATTAATGTGTACATAAGAGTGAAATTAAAATCGCCGCAACGAGTTAGTTTGAAAACAATAATTAAAAAATTGAAACGTATTATCATAAAATATACTTAAAATAGTTTTCAATTTATTAAATTTAAAGAAAAATATTGTATGAAAATAAAATTGGGAAAGTCTGAAAGTCTTATTTTATAAATTTTAAAGATGTGTTAAATTAATCTTAGTACAATAATATTCTCCGAAAATATTGAAGAAACACATTACAGTTTCAGATTTTTTTTAAAATTAAATATAAGAATAAATAAAAAAAAACTTTTATTTTTATTTCGCATCGCTCACCCAATAAATATTAACCCTTCGCACTCCGAAAAATAATTAGATGCAAAATTATTCACCTAACACAAAGATTTACTCATTGCTATGAAAAATAAATATACATAATTCTTTTAAGTCGAATTTCTTTGAAAAATTAATTCACATCTCTTAACCATTATGTAGGCGTTTTTAACAATTAAATTTGAAAAATGAATAAATAAAACGTCAAAATGATGCACCGTCTTGAATGGTGCGTCAGAGGCATCATTGGAGTGCAAAGGGTTAATAAAAAGTTAAAGTCTCAGTATCTTTTGTAAAGCGTTTTAAATGACTTTTCTCGTCATGCAATTCGCACTTTGCAGAAATCATATTAATTTTTTTCAATTCCTACTATTAGTTCACACTCTCCCATATTATATTATATATATATATCCAGATTGCAATTTTTGTATACTTTCAATTTCATTTCAAATTGCAGTTTTTTAATAAAAAGTAAATAAAATTAAAAAAAAATTTAGTTGGCCTAAGTAGCAATTAATGTTTTTATATTTCTTGTTTGATATTTTATATTCAAATGCAAAACATTTAATAGAATCATGCTAATGCTATTATTACATTAAGTATTAACCATGAAACATTTTGCTGCATATATAAAATTAATAAATAAACCTAAATCGGATGTAATACTAAACTATATGCTGTGTGAATTCGAAAAATTGAAACCTATGATTATCTAGTTTGGCGATTGGTGCAGATCCGGATAAGACAGGAATTGCGAATGTTTAGTTTTTCGAGTCCGGAATATCTGATATGAAAATCGATCGACTTAGAAACTATCAAACTTATATCCACTTGCAGTTGCAGTGCAGTAAAAGAAACAGAAGAAAAGCTGTAGCAGTCTCATTAAAACGTTATTGAATCCTTCCTAATAAACAACGTTCCATGATTTCTTTCTCTGAAGAATAAAAAAACAACTAAGAATGCATTTTGAACACTTTTTTTCCAGCCTATTGGAAGCAACTTTTGCAAAAAAAAAAGTAATAATAAGATCATATATCAAATATAATTTATTTAAGTTGTAGTATTTTTGAGTTAGCGTATTTGTATGCAAGCACATGTAGACATTTCGCTCCAACTGATAAAATTCTACGTAATTAAAGTAAAAACAAATTTCCATCAACTTAATTCGAAGCATTTTTGAGTTACTGTATGCACAAGCAAACATAATCCTCAAACGATTTTTTTTTTCTTTTTGATAATTGACAACAATTTTTCAGTGTACATGCTTCGTATACGACAGCGTAAAAAATTGACTTTGCTAAATCTATATTTACAAAATAAATTTGTTTTAAAGAATTTCTAGGGCTCATTGTTAAAAATACATTTCATTATGAAGACAATATTTTAACATCGTCAGCCTAAATACTAAGCAGCATTTAAATTATTCACAAGAAACAAAAATTCACATGAAATATTTGGGTCGGTTGATTATTAAGTAATCAATGAATAAATTTCTACAACATATTAACATACCAAAATACTCTTCCATGAATTATTCATTCTCTTCCTGTTAGCCTTTCCACATTTCCAACACGAGTCACTATAAATAGTTACATTTCTGATCCAGATAACAGCGCCCACATCAAAATATTTTGCAGTTTTCAAACTGAATTTTCGAGTCAATTCTCTGAATTTCAATCCGAAATCTTAGAACTAATCCAAGCAAAAGTATCCAAATTACTGTAATATGATTACGCATTGAAGTTCAATGACTGTCTTGTTTACATCCAATTATATTCTGCATGCGAATCATCACACAATTCTAACGAAAGATTGCCAATTTAAAATAACTTTTATCTTATTAAAACAAGTAAAAATAAAAAAAGAAATTTAGAAGATCAGAATATTTAGTTCGAAACATAGCGTAATGTTTTACGCAGGATTCGCCCGCCTGTAATGTTATTTTTTAAAGTTATTCTTAATTATAAAAATGTTAATTTATAAGTTTTTTTTAATCATGTGAGAACATGATGTTGTTTTGGTTAGGTGGTTTTGATGTCTCCGAAAACTACGGGGAAAAAATATTTTTATCTGCTTTTACCAGTATTGCATTATTATTATTATGCACATTTATTTAGCATTAGATCGTTTTTAAAAGACTGACGAAGAACTAAGACATCATAGCTGTTATTTCATCTCAAAATCTTAGTACCGAAAACTTTGTTATCCTACTAGAAAATTAAAAATAAAAATTTTATATTATATATATGTGTGTGTGTGTGTGAGTTAAAGAGAAGTCTCCTAATTGTATCACGAGACTTCTCGTTAAAACTGGTCAATGACTTAAATGAATAAAGACAAATAAGGACTTGAAAATGACAATTTTCTCACACGATAACTTGAAATTTACGATCGAAGATTTAATTATTTTTTTAACTAATGAAATGATCTGAAAATATGAAAGTGCACCGAACTAAAATTCTGAATTATTTGAAATTATCATACAAATTTAGCAGACACAAAGTTGCCATCACTAAAGTGGGAAATGTCCAGGAGTAATATTTATTACTTTTTTGTTATATGAAGTATGCAAAGATAAATTCTTGTAATCGTCAAGAATCGTGAAATGAAATTTCGACGCATTCCCTCTTCCAAATTTCTCCGAGTTCCAAAAACACAATTTTGGAATCATCTCTGCTTATTTATAAACTCAAAAAAAAAATGCTTTGAGCTAGACGAATGAAATTGTGTGTATGGGCTTCAGTTTTATTAATTTTTATAAAATTTTGAACAATATCTGCTCAGAGGTAGGTATTTTTTTTGTTAGGATAAAACAAAACGATAACTACATAGTGAAGAGAGCTAGGTTGATGAAATTTCGTACACATCGAAAGTGTAGATCAACATTGAGTTTCGAATATCTGTTATGGAGCTGACAGTCTTATTTCCACAAATATGTGAATGTGGTAACTCAAAAACGCAGTAAATAAAATACACAGAATGTGGTATCTGATTTTGTGACAATGATGGTAGTTCTGTATTTAAATTTGCTTTTATTCGGTTGGGAAAAAAGGCGTTCAAAATACACTTTATATTTATTTTTGGATATTGATCTTCAAGTTCGGATACTAATATCCACTTTCGTAATTATAATTCGCCCACGAATACAGTTAATAACACAAGTTACATTTATTAAAGAGTATTTGTGAGGACTTTTTGCAGAGACCACTCCCTCAAGCTTTTATTTTTATTGATGGAGTATCTTAAAAATAGTAGAATCTGATACATTTACTTCGATATGTTCCATTGAACCTCAAGACAAAAAATTTTCCAATTCCATTTGAGCCCAACCTAGTACAGAGCTTTTTAGCGACTAATCTATTATCGATTTTAAAATGCTTTTTTTTTAAAAAATTTAAATCTACAATTTACGCTTAATGTGTCAAGGCGCTGCACAAAATATATGATTATATCCTTTAAAAAATAAGCAATTATGCCTTATTTCTTAGAAATGAAAATTAAAACAAACATTCTTAGTGTATATATATATAAATGATTCACCATCAAATTGGTACTTAATGAGCATAATGAGCACATATGAATATCACCTGTTTTTAATTACTGAATAAATAAAAAGTCAAGAATAGATAAGTCTAAAATTGAATTTAAAAACTAATATGTGGTGGTGATGCTGAAATGTGTGCCAATTTTACAATCCCTATAATCATCTGTTAGCTCAAAATTAAAGCTGAAAACAAGTCTAAATATGAAACAAAAAGAAGTTTTTAATTTAGGCAACTACATTCCTCAAATAATATAAATTGGAAATTGAAATTTAAAAAAAAATCATTATTTATACTAAAACTTCATTTAAACAGAGTAATGCATCATGTAATAGAAATTACAGCAGTCTTTCATTTTTACTGTATAAAGATTAAATTTGCTAAAGATAAAAATAAATAAATAATAAAATAAAGAATTTCATAAACCTTATAAAGTCCTATTTTATCTCAATAAAAGCGTTAAAAAATTGAATTAAAGAAACAAATTATGAAAAGTTTCAAAACATCACATTAATATTAAAAAAAAAAAAAAAACCTTAGCTTAAATCTCAATCAATTTGTTGAATACATTTCAGTAAATGAAACTTATTATGCATCAATTAAAATTCAAGTAAAGTAACTTTCAGAAGCCATTAAAACTTTAATTAATTTAATATCTTTAAATATAAATTATTTATATCAATGAAATAGGAATGTTGCCCTTCTGAGTAATAAATTTTTTTAAGTAATCTTTTTCTAATAAAATTTTGAGCAAAAATTCATAATTAAACTTAATGCTAATCTATTTTAATAGGAATAAATATTTATATTATATTACCTTCATTAATTGATGAGTAAATATTAATCATTAAGGAGTAAATATGTTGCCTTCATTAACTTTTAGAACTCCAGTAACAACACCATTACATGCATACTTAAGGTTTATCTTATATATATTTATTTTATACAGTCAAACAATATAGACAAATGTTAATTGAGATTACAATTTTAATTCTAGTTGTTAATCAAAACAGATTTATCAGGGAAATGCAAAGTATTAAACGTATCTAAATGGTTTTTGGATCATCAGATGTTGAAAACAAAATCTTATGGTGGTTTATTCAGTTTTCTTCATGTATTACTGATTTTAGAATTTTTTTATAATGTTGCCCAAGACAAAATACAGAGAGAAGACTAATATATGATATAACTCTCATTTAACATTTAGAAATTGCATTTTTGTTTTAAATCAAGTTTTAGTTTCGAATAAGATAAAAAAAAGCCATATAATTTTGCAATAGAAAACTTTTAAATCAATGGAAAAATTAATAAATAAACAGCCTAAATGACTCATTAACATAAAAGTGGGAAATACAGATGTATATCCATAAATTACCAAAATATTTTGAATTTACTTATGAGTTGCAAATACAAATCAATATTCACTATGAAAATACTAAATGTGAATCTTGTATAATAATGAAACATTTTATTTTTGTACAATTTCTTCCCCTCACTATACTGAGTATTATTGCAATAACAAAATTTGAGTACCAAAATATAAAATTCAGCATGAGACATGCAACACTTCTCATTTTTTTAAAAAAAAATTTTAGCATAAAAAAATACATATATAGTTAATTTACTAAAAGAAAACTACTTAATATTCCTGATATATTACTTATTCTCTAACAAATATTAAATATTGTATAATGTGTGCAACTTTATTTTCTCACCCATTTTTATTTTATTTCAGTGTAAATCATGTATAGTAAATTCATACCATAAATATAAAAGTTGAATTACTTTCTAGATAAAAATTTTAATTTTCCAAGATGGATAAAATCTACAGAGCAGAAAATGCCATAGAAAATCTAAGCGAGTTTCTACTCCATTTGAAATCAAGTATTTTTTCTTCCAACTTCTTCGGTGTTCCTTCATGAATTTGATTTTTCTTTAAATATTGTGATTATTTTCATTAAACATTATATTTCTGGTGACTAAGCAAAACTGAAGCTTAAGATGCCTAAATGAGAACTTCAATTATAAGAAAGAAAACTTCCAAAAGTTCATCACTTTTGCTTATTTAATTTTATTTTTATAATTTGATAAAAATAACTGATGATTTATAAAAGTACTGAACAAAAATATATACAGCTACATTAGCATACAATTAGTGAAAAATTGCTTGCAAGAAATTTGCAATTATCACTTCAATTTTTAAGAAAACTTTTAATTCTGAAAGAATTAATTTAGAATACTTTTGTTCCATGCAAAATGGAAGTTTTTGAAATATGTTTAACACATACTAATAATAATCTACCCCTATATTGTACATATGTATCTGCATTTTGTGATCAATTGAAGGGAAAATTGTGAGTTTTAAGATCAGAACTAATTCTTTCAAGCTGGAGTGTTTTGAAATCTTCTATGGTTTCAAAAATTTTATTCATTATTATTTTTTCAAGATTTGCTAGCTCTTTATTGATATTTCATTAACAAAAATAACTTTACCCTACAATTCAAATCTGGTATTGAAAAACTAATAGATGACTTAGAAATTCTGAGTACTTAAAAGCATTTTCAAGATTGCGGCTTAGAACTACTAGGGGCATAAAAAACGATTACCATGTAAATCGAAATAACTATGCTTTGGGGAAGTTGAACAGCTTATTCCTAATTGCTGGAAAATACACACTGTTCATAATCAGTACTTCTGTTTTTATCCTATTCCCTATTAGGTTTTACAGTAAGATTTTAAAAAGTAATCAATTTAACAATGTATGCAATTCTTTGAAAGCTATATAATATTTAGAATTTTTAAAAAATTTCTTTTGCCATGAATCAGTAATGCAAGGATTATAATACTTGTAAAACTGCACACATTTTAAAGTAACTTTTAAAACCAAAGGCTTTTTAAAAAATATCTTCTACAATGTCATATTTTTCTAATTGTTTGCTAACTACTTATTTCTGATTTCTAAAACCCTTATTGTTCACAAGGAATATTCAACCTAACATAGAAGAGCAGTACTCCTTAAAAAAAAAAAAAATTTTTTTTTTTCTATAACTCTTTGACCTAAGAAGATATTTAATTTATTAGTGTAGCAAAATTAAACAATGACTGTTTAAAAATTCAATTACCCAATAAGTTTATTAATGTATTTGAAATTTATGACTTATCAAGCATTTCTAGCAGAAAAGGATTCAAATCCAAAATTAAGGTATTTAAAACCAAATAAATACATCACATTTTAGGATTCCAATGCATTTTTTGGAAAAAAATGTAGATAAATGTGTTTACTATAACAATGTAATATTAATTTCTTCAAAAGTAATGGATAACAATGAAATCACACATATGGTGGAACTTAAATTCATTGCCAGTTTTATTTATGTTGCTATAAAAACTTAAATGAATTTTATTCTAAAGTAATCACTTGTTTTATGAAAGGAATAGAAACATGTCCAAGTTAAAGATTAATTTTATTGAGAAAAAAAAGTAGTTATCCCACCCACTCCAATACTATGAAACATTAATTTAATCTTTTTGATCTATGAGATCAAAGGTGACTTTTTTTTATAACTGAAAGAAGCACTTCCATTTACATCTAAGACTTTAATTAAAAAACCATATGACATCTTAGGTACTAAATTAAATAGTCTTTAACTTGGAATAAGTCTAATAAGACACCAGAAACTTGTTTACATCTTAGAATTCAGGGCGCTGTTCTTTCAGCTTTCCATAATCAGGCTCATCCTTAATATGAAGCAACTGAAAAGATATTTCATAGATTAACATCAATATAATTAATGAACGTATCACAATATTTAGAATACAATCAATTAACTAATGAAATTTGAATAAATTATTTTATTAACTAAAAATATCTAAATAATAAATATATAATAAAGTTAATTGCATGAAATAAAAAAGTTCCCTCAAAATTTATTTCTCGTTAATGTATTAAATAATTGTGAAGAAAATAATTTTTAAAATTGCATTTTAATTTACTGAGTCAGAGTATTTATTTAAATTTTAGAGCAAAACATATAACTTTGTAAAACATTTACTACAAAAAATAATAAAAGAATCCACTATTTTTAAACAACAACCTGAATGTTAAACATGCATTTATTCCAATGAATAGATAATGTGATTATATATTTATAACAGACACATAATTTTAATTTAATAATAATTTAGCAAAAATATTTTTTCCACTTTAAATTTTTTTAAAGGTAAATTTTGCATGAATTTTATTTTCTAGTTTACTTTTAATCATCATTACAGTAATGTTCTGTTTGGAAGATCTCCATCATTTAATATCAATGTTAATGCTATTCTGTTTGTACAAATATTCTTGTTTTAAGATTTGGAAAAGAGTTCTGAAAACTGAAATTTTATTTGAAATCTCAAACAGGATCGTAACTCTCCTATTACAATAATGTTCTACATTTGATAAAATGACATTTAACACCAAAAGAAGGAGCAACTTACTTTGTATCTCTTATCGGCATATTCTTGCCAAGGCTCAGGGTTACTCTTTCTCCTCCAGCTATAAAAATTAATGTACCTTAAGCAAATGTTTTATCAATGGCAATTGAAGTATAGATAAAAAAAAATTAGACATACGAACCGATTTAAAAAAATCAGTAAATGCAAACTGGAATATGTATAGGAAAAAAGGCTAATATTATATGCATGAAATACAATCCCACAATCTCAAATATTCTTTAAAAAAAGGGGGGATATTCATTTACTTTTGTACCTTAATTTTCCTTTTTAGTTAACGTGTCATAATAAAAACTCCACTTTTTTTTATCTTACTTGTCATAAAAACTAAAGATGGATTGATCCAAAATACTTTTTGTCAATAACCACATCATTTCTACAGGCAACAAAGGGATTTTGCTAAAAGGTTTGCCAGATACAATCCAATTATAATATTAATTTTTGATATAAATGAGGGAACTGGGCCGCTCTCCAGAAACAGAACTATGAATGAAGGAAAAAAATAAGAGTCTAAAAGAATTAACATCTGGTGGTGAATATGGAAGGCGAGGCAATACACTCCAGTGAGGTGGGGTTTTAAAATTTTTTTCTATAGTCTGGCAAGTGAAAGAAGAAATGACATGCTGGAAAATAAAAAAAATATTCTTCAGAAATTCTAGGTGTTATTTATTTATTTTTAATTATTTAACTCCAAATCTGCAATCCGATTTTGAGTGTGATTTACCTTCTTATTTCCCAAGTATAATAAAATTATCCTTTTTAAAATACCCAATCCTTTCTTTGAAAGCTGTTTTTGCCCAGGGTAGTTTCACCGCAAGCATCCAGCAATAATCAATGTGCTTCTGCTGCAGTCTTATTGCAATAAAATAATTTAACAACTTCCAGCAAATATTCATTGTTTTGCACAAAACTCAATATGTTTCCCAAACTTCCATATATATTAAGAGACCACACACTACCTTTTAAAGATTTTTATTAAAACTTTCAAACACAAATCTTTTTGTATACAAGAATTTGTAAGGCCCACCATTAAAAATGGGCAGAGTCATATATTTATACACCTAACACAATATATAAGCTATTTTGTGTTTTTAAGCCAAAATATTACCAATCCTTGAAGAAATTAGAGATCCTACCCAACTAATAAAGGATGTAACAAAATTAAAGCAGGCAACTTAAAAATAATTCTTTAAAATTTAACTTTATTAAATAAAGAAAAACGAAAACAAATTTTAAAATTTATCTTATGATTTTAATAAGAAATCTTCCTGTCCAAATAAAAAATCCACCTTAAGTTGATTTCTAGAAATCTGTATACTTTTTACATAAGGGTAAGAAGAATAAAAAAATTTAAGATGTACACCATTCTTTATTAATTCATAATTAAACATAAGTTTAAAAAATATTTAAACTGAATTTTAAACTTCTGTATAAGCATACTTTAAATAACTTTAAAACTGAAAAAAAAAAAAAAAAAACAGAGTTGTTTTTTTTCTACAGATTAAAAAAAATCCTTCAAAACAAAACAAATTCTTAATGTATCTTATGAAATAATGCATGCTTTCAAGTTAAAATTATAAATAATTAATTAAATCAACAAAAGATGCTTTTTACATAATTAAATAAAATTCAAGTCTCCATTAAAAAAAAAAAGATGTACCTCAATTTGTTAAAAAAAATGGAAAATTAATAAAATATTTTAGCCAGTGTATTTTATTGGCATGTGAAAACTTTTAACATGATTTTAAATTTACATACAATCATGTTTTTATTGATTTTAAAATCCTTATTGTTTTACAAGAGGTGAGAAGAAACAAAATAAAATATTTTACTGGCTGCTAACTTTATCCCAAACCTAAGTAAGGGATTGAAATATAAAACAAATATGGACTATAATAAAGGGCTCCTTAATTGGAAAAAATCACTTCTTTCCTTCATGAATATTTTTATAAAATTCAAAAAAAAATGTATCCATTAAATCAAGGATGCACAACCTATGGCTCACGTAGCCTTTCAAGTTGGCCCACAAATGTTGTTAAAAAAATAAGATTAATTTTAAATGAAATCGGGTGATTTTTAATTTCCCCACATGAAAATACAGTATGAGGATCAAATTCAAATCATGTGCAATGCATTTGATGATCAGTTTTTTAGATTTTGAAAAGTGCCTAGCAAAAATTAATTTTTTTTCTCCATTTTTTGTTATGTAAATCTAGTGGATGAGACTATACAGTTAGCCTTGATTGATTTACAAAATTCTGCTTTTAAAAAAATCAGTTTAAGGCGAAACCAATATTACAATTTTATAAAGACTTACCCGAGGAATTTTGGTGCTTAAAGGAAAATGAAGCAGCATTTGCAATTTTCTTTGGCAGCTCTTACATTTGTAAGCAAACTTTCTAACTCATGAATTTAAACAAATCAAAAGTAAGAAATAGAATAGTAGATAAGAGAACTGCCCTACTATTCTATTTCTTATTTTGTTCTGCATATTGCCACAACAAAATTTAAGCCCAATATAAAATCAATAATTTCAAATATTCAGTCCCAGCCATCTCATTCATTTTTGCTAATTTTGATTATCAATCCCCCCTCCAATTTAAATTGTGTTCTCTGTATAATTATCAAACAGTTTTCATCTGTTATTCTATTTCAAGTTTGCTACCTTTTTAACAGAAATCTTTTTTCTTTTCTTTTGGAGGTAAAGTATTTCAATCATATCTATAATGTTCGTGTTTCATTAATTAATTTATTTATTGCATAATGTGTGCATGAGTAAAAGAAGTAATAATTGTAATTCATGTGTATTGCAAAAAAAAAAAGGTGTTTTCACATGTATAACATGTTTTAACGTCCATGTGCTGCTTTGGTCCTCAACATGATCCTTTTTTATACTTTGGCCCCTCATACTGAAAAGGTTGTGCATCCATGCATTAAATTTTTTAAAAAAATGTATCAATAACAAAAATATTATACTTGATGCAGAGTAAGGGAAAATGGAGACTATTAATGCAACAAGGCATAATAACATCATATTATATATATATTGCAGCTTTGAAGTACATACCAAGATGGTTGATTTAGCTTGTTTTTGTTGTTTTATACTTAATTGAAATAATAAAATGCATTTAGAATTCAAATTAAGAACTATTAGTATTCTATAACAAGTTATACAGTTAGTAATTTAAAGAAATACTAGTTAAAGTGAAGATTAGTGTGCCCCGAGTTTGACGCCAATACGACAAACCAACAGAATACTCTTCTAGCAACAATACTGTTTTGTTTACTACTTTTAACAATGGTTGAGTTGAACATGAACTACAGCTATTTTATAAAAGATTTTAATTTGGTTCTTTATATAATTAAAGTTTTTTTAACAACTATTAAGACGATGTAATTTTACATTTAATGTGGACATTAACAGAAAATCTTTACTCTTTTGCAATTTTTAACTGTCAATATTCACTTTAAAAAAATTCCATTGCATCTGA
>JAOUZG010044950.1:1174880-1195729 GCA_026289955.1 Argiope argentata | reverse complement strand
AGTGTTTAGTATGCCCCTTAAAGTGCCAAGGATGCCAATAAAGATGGAGGATATAGTAAACAAACACTTTTAGAGAAATGTAACGGTTACCGCTTTTACCCAATATCAATACTTGCACAATTACCGACATAAAAAATTATCAAAGAAACCAACTGTTAGAGAGAGAGAATTACCAGAATTGCAAAGAATTTTATTGTATCTGACTTTTAAAGTAAGAATGCAGACAATTTTGTAAAATACGAATTTAAATGATTTTTAAAGCGCATATTGACAGTTAAAAAGTGCAGAAAAATAAAGATTTTCTGTTAATGTGCATATTAAACATAAATTGTAGCGTCTAAATAGTTGTAAAAAAAAAAAACTTTAATTATAATAAAAAAAAAATTTAAATCTTTAAAACGATATTTTTTATTACATTTAATTAAAACTTTTCATAAACAGCTGTAGTTCATTTTCAACGCAATCATTGCTATAAGTAATAAACAAAACAGCATTAAGGTTGCTAGAAGACCATTCCATTGAATTGCCATATTGGCGACAAACTCGTGGAGTATACTAATAACCGTCATTTCATTCTCACCGCAAATTTTTTTTGATGAATAACATATATAAAAAAATAATTTAAACATAAACAACAGCAGGTTAAATATATTTATAACTTTCTAACATAAACTGAGTGAAATTGATGAATTCCATAAAATACTGTAAATATTAACTATATTTCAAGATCATACCTGACATCAGGATTCTTAAAGGCTAATCTTGCCAAGTAACCTGCAGATAACAACATACCTCCACCAAGAATAACAAAAAGGGGTATTAACTGTAAAAAAAGATGAAAAAAAGAATATCAGGAATTTTAGTAATTTAGAGCATTTCAAAAATTACAACAATTAAATAGTGATTAAAATTATATGGATTAACATGCAAAATTATAAAAGCATTTACACAAATAGTTTTTTAAAAAGTCAATATTTTTTGAATATATATAAAAAATTAGTCTAATATTCAAAGATAGCTCTATCTGAACAAGGTAGAATTTAACTAGAGAATACAACAATATTTCTAGTTTATAACAGGTTTTTATTTACAAATTTCTTTAAAATAAAATAATAATAAAGATTACAGCAATTCTTAAAATTACCACAGAGTTTACAGATAATAATAGTGAACTTATAAGCACCCTATTGTAAAAAATTCACAAAACTGAATATGTACTGTAAATAAAGTTATCATGATTCTATCTCATTACATATAGCCAATTAAGATACTTATGCCTAAAAATGTAACAAAAAAATTATTAATTTAACAAACTTATTAATCAATAAAAATGCATAAATTGGTAAATATTTTTTACCCATGTTCCAGAAATTTAAAAGTGCTAGTTAATTAGATTACTTTCAAATACATAATAATATAGATAGAAAAATAATAATGTTTCCAGAATTCCGTAACTATGCTTTTCTTTCTAATTATAAAAATATTTGTTTGAAACACAAAAAAATTTATCCAACAGAAGAAAGAAAATTAGGCAGGTCAATATAAAAGATGCACACAACAGACAAAAATAAAGCAATAATTTCCGCGGTAAACTAACAATAACAAAATCATAGTATAAGTAAAAAAGATTATGTTACAGACAAAAAATTATTGATACATTAAGTCAAATACAACATTTACACTTAATAATAAAAAAGCATTAAATGAATAACAAGAAAGCCCATAAACAAAATTACCAAAAATTCAATATTTTCGCAATTTCTAAGCAAATTTTTTTATAATATTGCAACAACAGCAGATACTATTTAAATACGATGTTAATATCGTTTCACTTATTAAATTATCTACCTGTTATTTGGATGATGCTGAAAAAATTAGTTTACATAAATGAATGGAAACAAAGAAAAAGATGAACAGAAAGAAACTATTGTCTCAAAAGCTTTCAACATTTTTTTAAAGAAGCTATTCACTTAATATTAAAGCTATTAATAAAATTAAGTTCAAGATATGTAAAATAATAGGTGGTGGTTGGATTATCTGCATAACGAATTCTGATGGGACGAGAAAAATTAAATATTAATGCAATCCGTATGACACTAACACCAAAAGTATTTGGAAATTAAGTCAAATTTATTAAAGAAACTAAAAATCGATTTAAATAGAACGATTTCAATCTAGTACAAATCTACCAATATCGGTAATACGTAATGACCTTCAGAGTCCTTGTTTATATATTAGATTCAATAGTAGTATTGCAAAATTACACAATTTCTTACCGAATAATGCTTTTTTAAACTCGATAGTGTTAATCCTTTCATTATGAAGACTTAATTTTGAATGGATAGCTAAGAATAAATTAAGAGCTCAATTCTGAGCTACCGCAATGTAAACTTGCAAAAAAGTCAAGATCACGGTTATGACGATCATATGTGGTTATTATTAATGGCGTAATATTTTTGATATTTAACTTATTGTCTACATACATAAATAAAAAAGAAAACATTATATAACAAAATACTTGATCCTCAATAAACTTTGTTCATGTTTTCTCTAAGAAAAATATATTATCATGATAAGGGTTGATGAATATATATATATATATATATATATATATATATATATATATATATATTTATAACACCAAGCTCTTGTCCTAACCCCTAGCCATGTGACTCCAGTGATAGTAAATAGAATTTCGTTTCTTGATGTAAATAAAGAACTCCAACAGAATTCAAAATTCAGTTAGTTTGCTTATTTCATATAGATATCTCGGTAATAACAAATGACAAGGAAATATAATCTACAAAATTTGAATGAGTTTTTTTTTTTATGAGCAAGTTCTGTTTTAATTGTTTTTAATGATGACGCATTTCCGTTATAATGCATCATTCGCCAGTGGCAGTGTTCAAAATTCCAATATTCTTTGAAGATATTAAGGTCCCTTTGAAACAATGTTATTCAAATAAAGTGGCATGTGAATAATTTGAAAATATCGAGCCAGTTATAGCTTTCAATTTTTATTTAAAACTAGCCGCCTTTGGCGACCAGTCGGTTCGCCAGTATTAATGCTCGCTAAAATTTTCAAATAATATTTTATGTAGTTGTGTCTCATAACAGGTTTTTCACCAAAATATTTTTAAACCAAAAAAATTTTGATAGTCTTATCATTCATTTATAGTGTTATTTTCTCCAGATGTTCTGTTCATTGTACTAATCATCTTTCTCTTTCTATCCGAGCTATAATTGTCCCGGAATTGATATTTTACTTAAATGTTGGAGATAGAGATAGAGGTCTAAAATTCTACGTTTTTATAGAATAATAGAGATTCAAATTTTCATAAATGCAAACGCACTAAACAAATACAGACACAATTGTTTTTCAAGAGAGGCTAAAGTTTAATAACAGCTTGGAAAATGCCGCGCACAGAGGAAATAATGGTGACACACACACCTCTTTTTTTCCTCCTGCAACCCCCCCCCACCTTTTTTTTTCTTTCTACAAACCCTTTTTTCGCTTTATTCTATTCTTTCCTTCCCTGCCCAGACTATATTTTAGGCAGGTATAGATTAAATATTCATAGAGATTAAACACTAAGAAAATAAAAAGAATCGTTTAATACATAACTTCTTTCAAGAATAAAATAAACACATTAAGAGCTCTTAATGCCGCATTTATATATAAAAAAGAATTTTTATCTTTCAGAACAACAAAAAAAAGCAACTTTATATCAGAACACGATCAATAGCAACATTAAAAAATGAAAAACGAAAAAATGATATTCAAGTCCGTTGAGGAGAATGTTTTTAATCAGCATAATCAGCTGCATAAAAGCAAGTATTTTCTTTCTTTTTTAAACATCCCGTTATCTATGAATGAAAACCAACTGACTCCGCGTATTTCTTTCTAAACAAATCATAATTTATTACTTCCTGCTATCTCACTCAGTGTGGGGGAAGGAAATGAAGATTTTTGGCGGGAAATTAAGAAAAGTGTCGTTTTAACTATTTTCCACGCAGTTTTTTAATTTTTTCTCTCCATAAGAACCATCCTCGTGTCTTAACGAAAATAGTAAAAAAAAAATTAGCCGAATCGGTCGAGCCGTTCTCCAGTTTTGCGCTTAGCAACGCATTTCGAGCTGCATTTTTATTATAATAGATAAGTGCTATATTATGAGCAATGTAATTCATAACTTTTTATTTTCACTCTTTCAAACAAATTTTTAGAATATTTGACAGTTAAAATCTTAACAAAAAAATTAAACTACAATAATAATTTCAATTTGAAATTAGCCTTTTCTTTTTCATAAAGAAAACTTCATCTGGGATTTCTTCATCTGAAATGGACTGTTTTGCTGAGTTTGAGTTCCTGACAAAATGTTCTCATTAATTATTTATTTTTTTTGCTAAAAAAATAAAACTTCAAGCAGTATCATATTATAAATATTGAATTTTAAGTAATTATTTAAATATTTTAAAACTTTTTATGAATACGTATTGCATTTGTTCCAGAAAAAAGATAAATTAACTTTCAATTTTTACCATATTGTAATCAAATATACAAACGCATTTCTGAACACACACACACACAAAAAAAAAACGGAAATTTTCTTTTATACATCTATAATCCATAAGTTTTTCCATTTCAATATTTTTTACAATAGAAATAGTTTATTTTAAGGAAACATTTTAGATTTGCAGCCCCCTGCTCTTTACTTGCGAAAGCAGGCATGTACACACACGTCTGACCAGAACAGTTGTGTTTGGAAGATAAGTCTGGGGTGTCAGCCTATAATATCCATTCCCTAGAAAGATTTATTAAGAATTCATGGCGTGCATAATTTAATCTAATAATGTAGTGCAGAGAAAAGTGGTAATCTTAGAAGTTGTTGAGGCACACAAAACGCACGCACACGCAAGGATCGCAAATATTGATTAAAATTTCTTGTAAAGCAGCATTTTGGGTATTCACTGAATTTGAATTTAATGAAACTCTTCATTTTGATTAATTAAAATGTTCAATTATTTGATTTTTTTAATCATTTTTTGTTGAATTCTATGAGCAGAGTTATAAATATGTACAAGTGTGAAAAAAAGCAAGAAAAGAGGATTGTTGGAATTAGAGATTATCTCCTTTTTAGGCATAATATGGAACAATTATGTTCTCTATAAATTATTTTAACAGCTGTAGTTTGGTTGAACACTAGTAACTACCATTTAAGAAATTTAACTATTTGTAAATTCTTCGATAATCAATTCCTACTACTATTAGCTCACACTCTCCCTATGTATATATATATTTGTTCAAATTTTCAATCGTTAATAAAATACTTTTTTTCTTCCTCCAATCAAGTTCAAGTAGAATTTTCTAAAACTTGTAGTGGATGACATTTGATGTTAATACAGTTTTTTTCAAATATTAATTCGTTATTTTTTCATTTGTAAATTAAAAACTCACTTTCTCGCCAAAAATCTTTATCTTTCCGCCACCAAATAAGTAACGAAATTGTTTCCCCCCTCCCACACTAATGAGGTTAGACTTAACATGTTTTTGGCCTATTATTTTAAACGATCCTGTTTATTTTCATTATGTTTGATACATTCAAAATTAAACATTTTTAAAGAATCGATTTTTTCCGATTATTTTATTTTCGAATTAAAATAATACAGAATAAAGAAAATTAGAAATTTCTAATCTGTATTGCGTTTTCCAACTGGTGTAGAAAAATGGCCTATTCTACTACTATTGGCTTTGTATCCTCAATTGGCGTTGAAAATTCAAAACTAGTATAATTTTTTGATCAATTATTTATAGTAATTGTAATTGTCAGAACAGAATAGTCTGATTGGTATGGTGTTGGATTCGCATCCCTTGGGCTGCGAGTTCGATTATTATATTTAGGGAGGAAAATAGAAATTGTAAGGAAATTCGCTTTCTATTTTGCCTCTTAATATTGTGATTCTGTCATGTTTATATACATATTTATATAAATTATAATTTTTTAATAAAAAGTAACTAAGATAAATTTTTTCGTTGTTAACCCAAAGTAGGAATTGGTTTAAAAAATTGTTTTTAAAAAATAATAATTGTTTTTTTAAATGTAAACGAATTTATATTTTAAAGAAAATACATGGTAGTATAAACGATAAACAGTAAAATTTTTATGATAAATCTTTAAAAAAATATTATAAGAATATTCATGAAGATTTTTTGTGTTGTAATTCAAAGTTTTCATAATTATTATTGTAGTATAAAAGTAATTACATGATGTATGATGAAATCAGTCGTTACATCACATATGATCTCATCTGTTGAAACAAACACTTTACGAAACATCTGCTGTTCTGGGAAAAGAAAACATATTCGTTATTTAGTTAAGTTAATTTTTTTCCCCTTATAGACAATAAAATCAAATCCTCATACGAGCACATCCGATTTTATTGCATTCTATTTCCTGAAACTTTGTACCTCCATGTGCAGTAAAAAGGCACTTTTTTTTAAAAATAAAATTTCCTCTAAAAGAAGCTTTTGGTTTGACTATTAAGCACTTATACGAAGAATTAGTTAAATGGTTTTTATAAATTTTAAATTTCTAATTTTTCTATCTTTTTTTGACTGATGCTGTTTTCCAAGCTGTCATCAACAAAGAAAAATATTAATAAAATTAGGATTTTGTTATCATGTCAGAACATGATGTTGTTTTCGGGATACGGGTTTTTGGCGTCAACAAAAATTCGTAGGCGAAAAATAAAAATTTTAATCCCTAGGTAAAAAATTGAAATTTTATTATCTGCACGAGCATCTCAAAATATCACCTTTGTAAACGCGTTGCCACTGCATTTATAAAATCTCCGGTTAAAAATATAAGTTAATGACTACTGCAAAACCTATAAAAATGCACGTGATTATACGAAATGAAATAAATAGGAATTGGGATATTTTTTTAAACAATAAATGTAAGACAAAGTTTTTTTAGGATCGTTTGCAATACTAAAGTGACTAACTCAATGAAACAATTGAAATGTATAAAAATATAATTTAAAGCTCAAAAAATTAGCTTTTCAATGATATTGATGTTTTCACCTATAAATTAAAATTCTGTTTTTAATGAATTTTTAAACATTTAATTTAATCGTATTTTTCAACAATTTATTTCGCATAAAATAAAAATAAAATTTTATCTTGACGAGGATATCAAAAAAATCAGCTTTTAATAATATGTTGTCATCACATTTTCAGAAGTTCTGATTGAAAAAAGGTAAATTAATTACTACCAAAAATAAAAAATAAAAATATAATTTTCATCATTTGATTATATGAAATGAAATAAATAGGAAATGCGATATTTTTAAAACAATAAATGCAAGAGAAAATTTTCTTGATAGTTTGCAATATCAAAACTATTAATTCAATTAAAGAATTAAAATAAATAAAAATATTACAAAAGTGGGACAGTTAAAACTGAAAAAGAATTCTTAGAAAAAGGCCAAACTATAATCTTCTGAGAGCGAGATTAATCATTTAAAAGTAAGAAATCTTAAACGAACTTGAAGATGACGTCATTCAAAGAAACGGCGAACAAAAAGCAATGGATAATAAGTAGATGTAAAATATTTTTGCATTCGTTTTTTTTTTTTAAATTTTTAAAACAATAAGACATGTTTTGAATTGTTACTTTTACTTATGTGAAGAAGAAATAGTGTGTAAGTCAAAGAATTCGCCTTCGTGATTGTAATTTATCTCCGCATTTTAATGAATCAGGTGAAATAAAAACGCATCTGCTTTCAACGAAGCATGCGTAATATTAAAACATACTGGTAAAAGCAGGGGAGCTATTTGAAAACGCATCTTCTTTCAATCAAGCATACGTAATAATTATTAATGCAAAATTTGTAAAAGCAGATAAAAATATATTTCACCCGCATATTTTGGAGACATCAAAACTTTCTAACCAAAACAACATCATATTCTCACATGAGAAAAAAATAAATGAACTATCATTCCAAATTAAATTTATAAAAAGGTCATTTTCGGCCCGTGTCTGTATAAAATGAAACAAATATGAAACATGATATTTTTGGAAAATAAATGGATGGAAACGTTTTCTATTATATTTTACTATATATAGATTTCTAATTCAATTAAAAAGTTTTATTTAAGACAAATATGGCTTAAAATCTACAAGGCATCTTCTGTAATCGGAGCCCAACATCTAATTTATTAATTTTTTGTAATAGACATACATGTCTTAAAAATTGGTTTTAGTGAAATATATAAATAGTGGATTTAAGGAAAAAATGCTGACGAATTACGACTTTGAAATTTTTATTTGTATCATCTGCTCTGTGAATCTTATTTAACAAAATATTATAGAGACAATAAGTCCTTAAAATAAAAAAAGAAAGTGGTACTCCAATCAACTAAATCAATCGTCAAAGCAGATCGATCTATGAAAATTTCAATAAAACTATTTAGTAAAAACTGGCGATTTTAGATCACTTTATCAAGATCTCAAAGAAGCCAATCAAAATTTCTCTAAAATAATTGGCCTATATTATGAAAATGATGATTATTATAAACTTTCAATATTCAGAATAGAATAAATCAGCCCGATTTGATCTCAGAAGATCGAATTTTTTATTTATTTATTTGAAAGTCAAAACCAAAAAAAAAAAAAAAATGTTAGTATTGAGAGCATTTATATGCATCTAAAAACAAAATAAAAAACTGAATGTTTCATTTAATATGTGAAATGTTTGCTGAATAATTCCTTGAGATATTATAAATATATATATAATGTTTCAATCTCTGTAGAGAACATAAAACTTCAATGTCAGACTACTCTGCTTTCAGTTCTTAGTTTTATTGAAAGACATGCTTGGATTGCGTAGAAGTCTTTTTATTAATTGAATTTTCATCCTTTCCACTTTAATTTCAAAGTGAATTTTACGTGCACTGATAGAAAATCAGAGAGAGATGCGGACTTCAAAGATAGGACTGCTTAAGGCCTGCTTAATAGTATAAGTGAATTATATGACTATCGAAATTTGAAGCTTAAAAATATTTTGCTGAAAAGCTTATTATGAGACCAAGTTAAATAAAAAAAATTGTTTGAAAACTTTCAAACGGAATTAATATTGGCGGACCAGCTGGTCGCCAAAGATGGCTAGTTTTAAATAAAAATTTTTTCTTTCTTTTGAAGTCAAAACTGATTGAGTTAGGGAAATTGGAATATCCCTGTTCTCTAAAAGCATACACATTTATATTTTCTCATCGACCATCGCAAGAAAATAAGCCAATCAATTAGTTTCTGGAGCTAAAGTAATGGTGTTCGAAACTTTTTAACCCGGTCAAACTTAATCATTATAAAGCTTTTACTGTATTCAGAAATAATTTTATTGGATATAATTCTTAGGATCTGAGGACGGTATAAAATTCTCAATTGAACTTAATTAGACTTCTTAATTATTTTCAGTTGTACATTCATTGGCTAAACGAAATGTGATATCATTTATCGCATTAAAATTTTTTTGAATGTAAAATCGAAAACTGAATTTTTAAGTGAACCAGTTGATTTTTTATTGGATAATTATTTGAAATGTTGTTTAATTGTTAAAAATATTCATAACATTTCAGTTATAAAAGATTCGATTTTTTTGTCACATTAAAAAGAAAGAAAAAAAAAAAATTCTTAGTTTCAGCAAAAAAAGAAAAAGAAAAAAAACTTTGCAATTACTGAAGCTTTATCATTTTCAATTTATCGTTTTAAAGTTCAAATTTCACGGGATATGATATGAAATTAGATAGATACATTATACAATGAATAGAATATCGTATGGATTGTATAATAGTATATGAGTTTCAAAATTTTTTTAAAAAAATATTTTTCTGACGGTTCAATTAAGAAACCAAGTTACATAAATAATTTGATTAAAAATTTTAGCTAAGAATTAATTTTGTGGACTAATCGGTTCGAAAAGGCAGTTACCACATTTATAAAATAATAGGGGCTGTCATTTCTTGAAAGAAAAAATCATTCCTAAACGTGTCAAGATTTATGTTCCTAAGAATTCTCCTATAATTAAAAAAAAGATAAAGGTATCGAACCAAATGATTATTAAATTAGCTATTCTACTTGACGTAATTCAAGATGTGGAAATTTCGAAATATGTTTTTAATGTAAAATTAATGTCCTTTTAAAAATCGTAACGATTATCGTAACGACTTCATTACGCACAATTAAGGCAAAAAAGTATTATCCATGTGATCATCAGGAAAATTGCTGCAAACTCTGTTCTTACACTGTCCTCTTCATAAAGTGCCGTGTCTAACTAAAGGATATTACCACATGCAGTTTCTTAATAAATTTTGTTAAAAATAACTGTATTTCAAAAGGTACGTAAAAATAGTTATTTTTCCTCATTATCTTCAGCTATTATGGTTTAAACTATATTAAGACTTTCCCATTTATTTATATAAGAAAATAAAATAATTTTTAATAGTGTTTCTTTTGAAAATGCATAATGTATATTAATTAGTATCTATTAGTATCAGGGGGTTCCATAAGTTTCTTTTGCTTCAGAAACTATAGAAATGTTTATGTCTGTTTAAAAATGCAGTTTATGTATTAGCATTTTATAGTAGCGGCTTCGATTTGTCTGTGGGATCTTTTTAAATAAATAAAATAAAGAGTTTTTTTTTGTCCCTCATTGGCGTAACATTGTTGGAGAAACTCGTTTACTTTCTCGATACGTAGTGTAGAGAAAATTCAAATGCACATTTGTATCCAAAATATGTATCAAAATCGTTTCTGATATATGTAGGATATGCCACAGAGATATTTTATTTAACCATCATCTGCCTTCATTTTGTTTTGTCAACACCCTATGATATATGTAATTCAAAGCAAGAGTTGTAAAAGGTTAAATCATTTCCCAGAGAACGATACTTTTAATAAGTATAACATTCCAGAACAATGCCATCTGTCGAGCTTTTGAAAAACTGTCCCAATTAATATTGGGGCTGAGGCTACTCAACAACGGTTCGGTACGGACGTACCCACTCGCCAGCGATTCCCGCTCGCAAAGCTATGCGGCTACGCGGTAATATGTTTTCAGTCATAATGTTTTGATACTTCTAATGTCCTCCAGGTGGAAATAATCTAGCTTTCTGATCATTAAATATCCCCATGTTTTAATTCTTTTTAATATTTTCCAATAAATACTCCCCCTGTGAATATTCTTAACTCTAGATAAATTCTTTTATTTTTTCTAAAGAAGTCTCTTCATCCATCGTTTGTATTATTTTAATTTTGGTTTAGAAACTAACTCGTAAATATTTAAAAAACCCCTAGACATCACGCCACTAAAATCCCGCAATCTGAAGGGTCTAATTTGTAGAAGATTTATTTAGACTCCCACATATATGAACCATAGATCTTCAATTAAAGCGAAACTTTGTCTTTACTCGAAAAAAGCACATTTGCCTATTTGATCAGTCTGGAAAAGTCCACGAAGGAAAACCACCACTTCTGACAAATACACGTTAATCAGTTTAATAAATTGAAAGCAAACCATAGCAAAGAAACTATAGCATCCATTGACCATAGCAAAGAAAGGGCCAGAATTGGCGAACCGACGAGGAATAGTCTTTCCCCATAACAATACAGATTACTTGTCACTTTCACTCTACGATAAAAGCTATAATAATTTGATGGTGGGATGTTATGCCACACATTTTATAGTTACTAGATTTTGCTTCATTTCACTTTTACCAGTTACTGCCATCAAATTATTATTTCCGTGATAAGTAACTTCAATCTCTAAACAAAATAAAAACGTACCACATGGAATATTTTACAAATAAGTTTGTACAGTTTTAGAAATAATGGAATGATGAGTCTTTCTTGACATAGGAGAAAAATGAGACGGCAAAAAGATTTATATACATTACCGTTAAAGTATATAATGCAGTTATTTTACAGAATACCAAGTTATTCCATGAAATAACTGATCGTGTCCGTTAAATTTTGTAATATGTAATTAATTTGACATTTTAACTAGTTATTCTATAAATTAACTAATGAGAGATAGTTAAAGTGTAAAATAAACAATTTATTTGAAAGGAAATAACTAGGTATTCTATAAATAAACTGATAGACAATTAAAATGAATTAGAAGCAATTTATCTAATTTATGCAACGTATAAATGGTAGTTACGGAAACGTACCATAAAATCATTTGTTACAACAAGGATTACTAAAATGACACTCGGAATTACAAAGAACATTATTTCTGAAACAAAACCATTTTTTGTTGACACACTGGGTTTTACACGAACATTTTTTTAAATCCCTGACCAGTACCTAAACTTTGAGCTATAGCAACCGACCGGAGCGATATTTCTACATCCTTCTTCAATTTTAATTAATTTTTGTTCGCAGACCCTATACTGGGATCGGGAATATAATTATTTTATGCGGCCGTTTCTTGTGCCCAATCGGAGAAATCCTTCTTCTGTTATTTTTACGATGATAGCTAAAATAGATTTGGCATCACCTTTTCCTCTGTCAACTTCAGGCACTGGGATACGGACGGTAAACCCCACAGAGGCTTCAGAATGAGATTTATCGATATCAATATAACTAGGAATATTTCATAAATACAGTAAGGGTGGAAGGTAAATACATTTGTCGTGATAGATATATGATATAGATTATTTTACACTTTAACGGACTGCAGATCGTTATTCTATGAAATAACTAGTTAAACCATGAAATACAAGAGAATTTTACACTTTAACGGACACGATCAGTTATTTCATGAAATAACTAGGTATTCTATAAAATAACGGATTTCATACTTTAACGGTAACATATATAACACAATATATCAACTTCAAATGATGAATATCGGGGATTTTTTTCGCATAAAACCCGTGGAAATGGTCTCTCCAAAACTTTCTGGCATAATCTCTAAAAAAATTCGTCATATCAGAATGTCTTGCACGGCATTGTGATTAATAGTTGCGAAATATAAACTTTCGGTGGGAATTTTTTATTGAATATATCATGTCATTTATGGCAATTAATCCCTGTCATGTTTTAATAATATCCAAAAATCGAATGTCTGCTTTAGACTTTGTTTTCCCCAAATAACTGAAACAAAATTTGGAGCAAAACGGAACAAAATCCTAACCCAATTTTGATATATTAGAGTTTAAGTATATTAAGTTTAAGTTTTTGAGCTGTTGTAATTATATGCTTTTGAAAGTACTGACCGATAGATCGACGATAGACCCGTTACTGGATTTAGATAAAAAACTGACAGATGTTCACACTGTGGATTTTAAATCTGTGTACTGAATATTTTATATCAAGTTCTTTTATATTTCTCTTCCTTTTGAAGCTATCGTGTTCATTTTTATTCAAAAAGCTGTTACAAATGAACTTCTGAATATATTTTACAAAAAATGTGACAGAAATTTGTAAATTTGATGTAAAGACCTTTTCTAAATTCCAATCTATCTGAAAGTGGCTTTTTTTATCATGTCAGAACAGGATGATGTTTTTGGCGTCTACAAAAATGCACGGGCAATGAATTTAAATTTTATTATCTTCACGAGCATCTAAAAAAAATCAGCTTTTAATAACGCGTTGACATTGCATTTGCAAACGCTCTGATTAAAGAAAATAAGTTAATGACTACAGAAAATAAAACTCAGGAAAATGTCAGTTTGAGCACGCGATTATATGAAATGAAATAGATAGGAAATGTGATACATTTTTTTAAGCAATAAATGCGAGAAAAAGGGGTTTTTTTGGATCGTCAGCAATACTAAAGTGACTCGTTCAATATATATATATATATAATCTGGTAAAAAAATGGCAATTAAGGGATTAATATATTTAATGCTGGAAAAATAATTTTTTTCTGTTATAAAACTTTCGTATGATATGGTTTTATTAGGCATAGAATCAAAATGAGATATATAGCAAATACACAGTTATAGAATTGTCGGATTCATGTAGTTTGATTATTCCAAATTAAATCTGGAATAATACCGGCACGCGTAGAAAGATGAAACTTAGCGAACGTCCAGACTAAGACTTCCGTTTCTTAAAATATCATACACTGTTTATTACTACTTAATAATACAGGATTATATACAAAGCATTTAGTATTAGGAAATCGTCATCAATTATGAAATGAGCAAAATTCATACTTCTGAAAACATATACCGAAATGATATTACTCAGTTTTATGTGTACTTGAGAATTTATGAACTATTGTTCAGGTTTTTAATATCAACTAAACATTGCAATAATTTGTTGAACGTATGAATGAAAGTTACGAAAGGGCTTCAAAATGTTGAAATATAAAAGGTGCACCAAAATTAATGCAAGATTTGAATTTTCACTCATTTGTACAGTAAAGGGTTCACAGCCCTATTAAAAAAACCATTTGGCTGCTGATAGTTAGGGTAATAAAAATTGAGCGTTATACGATAGAACAACATCCTAGGTCAGCTTTTTGGCACAGAGGTTGCGCGTTTTCCTCTTAATCTGGGAGTCTCGGGTTCGAATACCGGTTAGGGTATTGTTGTTCTTCTGTGTGCTATCTGTGAGATGTGTGAATGTGCCCCCCTGTAAAAAGGGGCTGTGCAAGCGAGTGTGATGACTGAGTAGTTAAAATCGCATTCTTGACCCTTGTTGGCGCTACTTGAAACAAGAGACGCTCATTCTTCGGCTTAAAATCTGCTGATGTATCAGCGGAGTTTGTCCATGGCAAGTGCCATAAGTAACAACAACATGTTAAAACAGTATTTGAATTAAACAAAAAAAATACATTTTTTTCTTTAGATTTTTGTAATTTATATTGAATCGTGAAGTACACAGGATAGAGTTATGTATGGAATAATACATAATGCAAACAGCCTCCATGGCTTTGCTGGCAAATATGCACTCTTGTCGAAATTTTGCACAAATGCGAGTGAATTTTGTTGATGCAGCGTTGGATTTCTTCTCTCGAAGCACGTGTGTTGATGGTTTGTTGGCATAGACCTTTGACCTCAAATAACCCCATAAAAATAAATGCAGAGGTGTTAAATAACACGATCTATAAGGCTTATTCTCGAATTTTTGAACTGTGACCGCCTGACTATTATTATTTTTGGAATATTGTTCAACAATGAAAACACATTATTCTATCGTGTAACATTCCATTTTTACTAACCCTAAACGATCAGCTGTACAAAAGGCTTTTTTAAAAAGGTTGTGCAACACTTTCCTCCACGAATGGTAGCAAATTCAAATTTTGAGTTAATTTTGCGAAGCTCTTTATGAAGCTGTAACTGATCTGAGGTGGGGTAGGGGCGGAAAAAAAAAGAAAACAAGCTTTATTGAAGTATTATAAATTCACTCGGCGAAACGATCCTAGAAGAACAGAATTCAGTCCAAAACTTCAGTGAATCTTCTATTAAAGAAAAATTATATTTAACGATTAGAAAAATTGTGTTAATGGTTTTGATCTACTCGTCGCTGAGGCAAATGTATTATCAGTAAAAGAATAAATTTTTTTTTGTTGTTGTTCATGTTGTCACACATGATGGACAGGAGTTTACTAATGATGGAGACCAGTTATCTGTCTGCGGCTAAAAGAAAGGCGTCAATAAACTGTTTGATTAACACAATGTACATCATTTCCCGTGAAAAATTATATAATTTTAACTGTAAAAAAAGGATGGAAAATGATATGCAAAAGTGAAAATAAAGCGTATAAAAGTTTGAAATACATCATTTTATTCTGTGAAGTTATTGTAACGAAATATTTATATATTTTTATTACTAATGTGCTGTTTTTGTCATTTCTTGATGAGTATGGAATTTTTTTTGTTGCTTGAAATGGAGATTTTACTATTTGCCATCGAATCTTTTATAGCTAAGGAATTCAATGTAACAGCTGTGCACAATCC
Source organism: Argiope argentata (assembly GCA_026289955.1). NCBI lineage: Eukaryota > Metazoa > Arthropoda > Arachnida > Araneae > Araneidae > Argiope > Argiope argentata. Next base: position 1,179,759 of record JAOUZG010044950.1, on the reverse strand, counting down.
AATAATGTATTTTTCCTAGCCTTCAAATTACGCTGATTTATTTTCAAATTGAATCTAAAAAATAAATTGTGATTCTCAATAAACTACATACATTTTTCTCATTATCTTTACAATACCTTCCACTTGAGGTTTTCAAATGGTAAAATGCAAAATGAAGTAATCGAAGCCTTTCTTTTCTCCTTTCATTTTTGCTAATTAGCTTCCCGTCTGCTAGTTAGATAATTGAATTTTATAATATAACTTGATTGAATTTTAAGCACTGTTTTTGTTGTTCTCGTGTGCCACTTTATTACAGAAGGAGGGGTGCAGTAGCTTCTGTGGTTATGGACCTCTGAGCACCGAGGGCAGAAGTCTAACTTCTAGCTCGCACACGTCACAAATTCTTTTTACGGGGCGATCTTCATTCATACATTTCATTCATTCATACACAGATCGTAATTTAGATATGGAACAGAAAACGATCCTTTCTGACCCAGTACCAGTGGGGTATTACTCTCGATAAAGAGAACTTTGTGACCACGGTAGATTTAACGCTCGCCAGCCACCACATACAGAAAGAGTCTTCGGCTGGCGGGTATTTTAAGCATTCAAATATTATTTTTCCCGATATACCACAATTCAGAAAATGCACTGTTTTTACTAACACCTTATTTAAAAGATTATTTGAAAAAGTTCAAATAACCATTTCATTGAAAAGCAAATCTTTTCTTTTTGACATATTAAATGTGTACAACGTTGCTGAAAATAGATTTTTTTTTGGGGGGGGCAATTTTATCAGACTGCAAATCGCTCTTTCCTAAGGGAGCACTTTGAAAGTTTATTTTCATCATGTCAGAAAATGATGTAGTTTTTGGGTTGAAGTTTCTGGTACCAACAAAAAGCCGTAGGAGAAAAATTAAAATGTTATTATCTGAACGAGCATCTCAAAAAATCAGCTTTTAATAACGCTTTGCCATTGCATTTACAAAAGCTCTGATTTTAAAAAAAAAGTCAATGCAAATAAAACTTAACTTGCTACAGAGACTAAAACCGAGAAAAATGTCATTCTGAGCGCGTGATTATATGAAAGGAAATAAATGGAAATGTAACATTTTTCAAAAACAATAAATGCGAAACCAATTTTTTTCCTGATCGTTTGCAATACACAAAATGACTCATTCAATCAAGCAATTAAAATGAACAAAAATGTAATTTAACTCGCTCGAGCACGTGGCGTTTGGCCGTTCAAGAAATGATGTTCTGACATGATAAATTGAAATACGCATAGAAGATTTCATTTTTAATCTTTATTTATTTATTTTTTTCCGCATCCGGGTGCCTTTTTCTTAAAAAAAGAAATTTTTATTTGTTTACTATTGAAGGTCTTACTATTTGAAGAAATTCGTTGAAATGTAAACTGTGTTTTTTTAATTCAGTGAATATGTATATATACGTTTTAGATGAGTTTGTTTTCCCTTGTTCCTATTCAATTTCTTTGTATTTTCAAACTAGAAATTAAGGATAATTTTGTTAATAAAATTCAGATAATTTTTAAAAGGATTTGATTGCATCACCATTCTAATATACATATAAAAATTGGCTTTGTTTTTAATTTAATTGAATTATAATTAAAGTATATTGTGTTAATAATAAGTGGTAATATATTGCTGAAAATAAGTCGAAAGAACATGGAATTCTAATTTTAGAATGGCATTTTTTTTTTGTATTGGAAAAAAAATTGAGCTAAACTGCCTTGTGCATTGATATAAGGAGTGTTACAATTAAAAGGGTGACCTTTAAAACGAGGTTCATTAAAAATTCTTCCTTATTGCAATTCGATGAGTTTCCTTTTTCCATCGCTATATTCTTGGAATATATGTCTCGCACTTCAAAAGTGAGGAGCTCCAACGAGGAAATTTTAGACGGCCATTAGCTCTTTAGACTGCATTACAAGTTAATATCATCTTTAATCAATTTTAGATGATGACACCAGCTTAAGGAAAGTTTATTTGTATAAATGCAGGAAATGAAAAAATGTTACAGGCGGCTACTGATTTGAAGAGTGGGAATTAAGTCATTGTAGATCTGAGTTCGGTAGATTATAATTATGATTATGGAGGTTATAACCCTAACATAAATTTATAAGAGTTTGAAATTGATTAATATTAACGAATAATCTGTTTCAAATCTTTAATGAAATTCAATATTTTCCTACTGCGTCTCTTTTAAAAATTAACAATGCAACTAATATTACTCTATCTTACTGTTTCAAAATCTTTATATCTTTATAGTAGCCAATCTCAGAAAATAATTATAATATGATGAAACGAAATTATATCATTTTTCTAAAACTTGTTTTCTCCCATTTTTCGTAGGTATACATATCGAGATGGATAATCAAGCCGACACCTGTGCAGAATCAGCATGGCAAGCCACCCTTCCATCGTATCTGCACAATTTGCCCCGTAAGAATTCTTAAAGCTTTAAGTATTTGTTAATTGTTAAAAATTGAACTTTGAAAATGTACTTTTCGTTCTTTTCTTTTGTTAAGTTTGCATTTAGTTTATTAAAATTAAAATGCTGCGCCTCAAGAAATTCCGCGAAACAGCTTAGAAAATTATAACTTGTCCCATATTTTGAGTTAATACAGGGTGTCCAAAAAGTTCCCGTACTGATGATTTGTGAATTTATTTTACAAAAACAATAGGTTTAAAAAGAATTATTTTTATGCCAATGACAAAAAGCTCTTTTAACATAACTAAGGAAAAAATACTGAGCTTACTTTTATAATAAATGTTCAAAATGTCCACCCCTTTCTTGGAGACAAAGCTGAACTCGTTTGCGCGTGTTTTTCGAAACGCGTTTTAAAATGCTAGCAGTGATTTCTTGTATCCTTTGGGTAATTGCGATTTTCAAATCATCTATTGTTTGAGGATGACCTTCATAAATTTTGTCCTTTAAATATCCCCACTGAAATAAGTCCGGGATGGCCAGATCAGGGGCTCGAGGAGGCCAAAGATTTTTTCAGATAAGTCGATCGCCGAAAAAAGCTTCAAGAATATCCATCGTTTCATTACTCGTATGGCAAAATTTAATATACTTTGAAAAAAAATCATGGACAATGATTTTTTAAATTCGGAGTACGGGAACTTTTTGGACACCCGGTACTTTATGTATGTATGATGTGACTAAATATTAATTTTTTTAAAAAAAGATAAATTTTAACAAGAAAATATGGGTTTTAACAATATTAAAAATTAATATAAATTTTAATTGAATAAAGGATAATAACCTTAACGTCACGTTTGAAAGATCTTAAAAACATTATTTAACCTTAAAAAGATTTAAAAGAAATTTTTATGTTTTTATAATTTTCAGATGAAAGTAGGTTTCGTCTTAATTGAATGAGCAAAGATAAGATGATTACTAATTGTTTATTGGCATTCCATTTTTTTAGTGCAAGTAATAATTTATAAAAAAAAATGTAAGCAAAATAAATTTGTTAAATAAATTATTGCAAGCATAAATTTTTTTAAAAAAAAAATTAGTTACATTCCTACTTAATCAATATGTAATAGAAAATTTTAATTTTAATTATTCTGTTTTATTTTAATTCAGAAGAACTTCAAAATGATTAACTAACAATGTTTAATTTTAAATGCACCAAACATTAAGAAAATAAACATTAGCATAATTAAATAATCGGCTCATTAGCGTGGTTAAAAACAAACTGAAGTCTTACTCAAGTGGCGGTGGGAAAACGAAGATTTTTGTGCAGAAAGTTAGCTTTTAATTAATGAAATATTGACCAAATTATTGAATTAATATTTGAAAAATCTATAATAACATCGAGTGTCATCTACTACAAGTTTAAAAAAATATAATTGAACTTGATTAGATGAATAAAAGTATTTTATTAACGATTGAATTGAACATATATATATATATATATATATATATGACTGGGTGGGACGTGAGACAAAATGCCCATTCAATCCCATTGGGATCAGTGTCTAGGGTACTGTTACAGTAAAGAAGCATGGTTTAAAAAGGAAAAAATATTTATAACTTATTTACGGGCAACAAAATTAAAAGGACATTAGCAATTTGAAAAGTATAGGTTAGTTGCATTTAAGTTAGAATAAAGTAGATGGCATCAAGGGCAAAACTAGATGGTGCTATAGCGTAAATTTTATTAAATCAAATTTAAAAAATAAAAAATTATTAAATTAAATTTAAATTTTTCAATTAAATTATAATACTCATCATTACCTGATGAAGAATCCTCACCGCTCCGCTCTCTCTCGAATAATTCCAAATGTTCTCTATTCCTAGTCATGTGACCCAGAGTTTTTGAATTAGCTTTCAATCCATGGCGCCATCTATTATAGTGCAATAGAACTAAACTGACGGCCATATCTATCTATCTATCTATATAAATAAGAGTGAATTAATAGTAGAAACTGCAAAATAAATAACAGTGTGTGTGAAAGAGAAATACTAGTGTGGAGAAGGAGGAAGGGGGGGGGGGTACATGCATCCAAATATTTCAACGCCATGCACTGAATGTCACGAATAAGAGTTGAAAGAATTGTAGCGTCTGCCTTATAAGCCAGATAATATCCTTCATGCTGAAGGGTCCCTTTTGCTCGAACGGTATATCGCTCAGCTACTGGCTCAATCGTCGCAGGTTCGTACCGCGACCTTCACTAGCTACAACCTGATTTTATTAATATTGCTTTATTATAACGTATCCTTTTTTGAGAGCAGTTCCGTTTTTAAAAGGCTGACGAAGAACTATGACATCATAGCTGATATTGAATCTGAAAATCAGTCGATCTCCAAAACTTTGCTTGCTAGATAGACAAATTGAAAATGAAAAATTATATATATATATATA